>LBNU01021093.1:106648-144813 GCA_014162995.1 Artemisia annua
TTTCCCTGCGCAAAAATCGAATATGAAAATTTTCTTACCCCCAAAATTTTTTAAAAAACCACTAATGGAAATGGCAATCTAACGGTTGCCACGAAAAATTGAAGTTTTTAAAAATTTTGACGCCAAATTTTATCGAAAAAAATTTGAAATTTTGCGCCTAAAAAAATTTGAATTTTTGTGTCAAAATTTCAACGTTATACAAATTTAAATCTGCGCGTAAAATTGGCAACGTTTGATCTCTTGTAAAAAATAAATTTTACCTAAATTTTCCTTCCAAAAATATTTGAATTTTGCCCTAAAAAATTGAATTTTTTTTTTTTTTTTGCAAACTCACTAAGATTTGGTTTTGTTTTGTTTTCTTAGTCCGGCTATCAAGGTTCTCTTACCTCGCAAATAATTTTCAAAACTCGCGAAAGAATAGTATTTGAACTCGCTAAACCAAAAGTTCCCTTACTCGGCAAAGTAGAATAATTTCCGCATACTCGCTAAGTTAATAATTTCCCCATACTCGCTAATTTGAAAAACTATCGATACTCGCTAAGATTTTATTTATTTTGATTACCTCGCTTAAGTCAAGCTTGATACTCGGCTAATTAGGGGTTGATACTCGCTAGGAATAGTTGATACTCGCTAAGTATTAAAATCCTTACTCGCTAACGATAAGGTATAAAGGCAAACTCGCCAGATTTTGTGATACTCGCTAACCAAAAGAACAATACTCGCAAAATCCAAGGCAATACTCGCTAACAAAATTCAAAACTCGCTAAAACTCTATAGCATACTCGCTATCAATACTCGCTAGAAACCAGCCAAACTCGCTAATATTAGATCAATACTCGCTAGAACCTTACAAAAACATCCATACTCGCTTAACCCTAAAATCCATACTCGCTTAACCCCAAAAAAATTAAGCTGATCAAATTTTTTTGAACAATAACGAGTAGTATATGATCTAAAACGAGTAGAAACCAATCAAAACACCAAAAAAACCTTTAACCTTAATCAAACCAAACTTAACTTGCGAGGAAAGAAACCTAACGACCCAAATAAAAGCCAAACAACCCAAAAACCAATCAAAACTAAATCTAAACCAACCTAAATCTATCCCTTGGCGATTGATACCACTTGTAGGAACCCGGAAACAACCTAAATCATGACTAATTCAAGCTTATTCTAGAGAGAGAAAGAGAGATGTAGAGAGAGAGAGATGGGAGGATCATGTGTGTGAAATATAAGCTATGTTATTACCAAATGATCAACCAACCTTCCAAGTGAAGGTTTACAATGTATATATAGTTGTGAAGTCTAGGGCTTTTGATCTATTACATATTTGGCCCTTAGACTTTCTAGTAATTGATAAATGAACATATAACTTCCTAAAACACTTTCTAACGCAACCTATTACATGATTCTAGAATATAATGACCGACACTTCATAATATAAAAATACGATGCTAACACACATGTTGTTCATTGTGATGAACATTGGACTGACCCAACCTTCGAGTATTCACTGCATGGATCGGCGTCAATAGCGAATCTCGCAAATGGTTATGTCTCTTATCCTTAGACTTGAGATGCAAGTAGGTCTTGCATGTGTGGAATTTTATTCTTTGATATGGTTAAACGTTGTCCTGAATAAAGTAGTTAGAAAAACCATTTTCAGGAGTGATTTGAAATACATGAATGACACGTGCAGTCAAAATAGGATTTGTTCCTCCACATGTCATGGAGTTAGATACTATTGGGCCCCTCGATGAATTGAACGGGATGTTTGTATGGCCGTACCCAAATGAGATTAAGATGAATCTTAATTCACTTGGTAATCTTGTTCAATATCTTGNGCTTCAAGTTAAACAATCAATTACTGGTATTTTCATTAGTCAAGATATGTATGTCACTGACATTCTTAAGAAGTTTAACCTCAGTGCAATGAAGCCAGTTGTTGGAGTATGCTCGTGTCATAATAAATAATTATATGGCTAGACATATGTGAGCCTATGGGGTCACACACTTATACACAGAGACACCATTATATATATTGTATTTATCGTATTTACACTATATATACGACTACGTAACTCGGGATCAATAACGGGCCACTAATAACTAAGCTTGCACTTAGTATATTGGACTAAACTAACTAATGGGCAAGCCCATTTTAGGCCCCCATATGGCCGGCCTTGGCAAAGGAAACAAAAGGGAAAAGTTCAAGGGGTTAAGGGTAATATATGATATTATAACTTCCCTATTGATTTGGTCATTAGGGGTCATGAATGAGAGAACTAATTACCAAATCTCTCTCCCCCTTTTTCTCTTGTGAAAGCCACGAAATTAAACCACCCATATTAGGGTTTGTGGTTTTTGAGCCCATCTAACCTTATTCTAGTGTAGTTCAAGGCTAGATCGATTGTTGCGAGGTCAAGACTAGCATCGGGTGGTGTTACATGACGTGTAGTGTGGACATAACATAGAGGTGATCTCCTTTGATCACTTGGTTTCATTGGTGATTCGTGTATGTTGGTGACGGTCTCCATACGATTCAACTGATCACGCTACAAAGGTATAACCTTGTTGTTGTTTATTATTTGATTGATCATATGGCTATATGGATCCTTGTATGGTGATGTTATCCGCTGCGTTTCTTTGTTATTATTATGTTCATTATATTAAACATCACCTATACCAGTCACCACACCCATTAAATCCACAAATTCATTGGGAAAAGATGAAAATGGAGAACCAGTGGATGTTAAGCTTTACAGATCAATGATTGGTTGTCTTATGTACTTAATTGCATCTAGACCTGACATTATGTTTGTTGTATGCTTATGTGCAAGATATCAGGTCTCACCCAAAGTTTCTCACATGAATGCAGTCAAAAGGATTTTTAGTTATCTCAAGCATCAACCTAAGTTAGGATTGTGGTATCCTGAGGAGTCACCTTTTCACTTGGAAGCTTTTTCAGATAGTGATTATGCAGGTGATAATTTTGATAGAAGATCAACCACTAGAGAGTGCCAATATCTTGGAAGAAGATTAGTTTCATGGCAATGTAAGAAACAAATAATTGCAGCAACTTCATCTACAGAAGCATAATATGTTGCAGCTGCAAGTTGTTGTGGCCAAGTATTATGGATGCAAAATCAACTCTTGGACTATGGATTCAATTTCAAGAATACTCCTATCAACATTGACAATGAGAGTACAATTTGTATTGTGAAGAATCCAGTTTACCATTCCAAGACCAAGCATATTCAGATTAGGCATCATTTTATCCGAGATTGTTATGAGCATAGACTCATTAATGTTGTCAAGGTACACACAGATGACAATGTAGCTGATTTACTCACAAAAGGATTTGATGTTTTCAGATTTAAACATTTAGTGGTAAGTGTTGGTATGATTAATTATTAGGCTACATTTGAGGGGAGGACTTAGTATTGTCTTAATTTAAGTCCTATGCATTGGTTGAGGGGAGGCAATGCAATGCTATTGATGTTGTGGTAAAGATGACGGGAAAGTACTGCTTGCAGTTTTAGCTGAAAGTACTGCGTTGGGACAGTACTGCTCTGAAGGGTACTGATGACGTGTAAAGTACTGCTACGTGGAAAAGTACTGTTCTAACGGTAAAAAATATGGGGTAATGGTAAAATACTTTGTTTTGGAAGGGATACATGCCAAAATAACGATATACGCATTTAATGGGATTTGATTTTTTATATCTTATCCATATATAACTAACCCTACCGCCTTTTTACTCTCACTTTTCTACACACCCATTCTCTCATACTTACGCCACACATTTAATCATCAAAACCACCTTCGCTGATTTCATTACTCTCACAAACACATACAATGGCTAATCGTCCAAACTACAATAAACACAACATGATTGCCAATTTGGAGAAGACCGCAAAGAACATTGATTTTCATACTATAATTGATTTCCTTACTGGGTCTTCAATCAATTATGCTATTTTGGTCAATCCAGATGTTATTGGCTCCTGGATTCAAGAATTTTGGGCTACTGCTGTATCTGGATGGGAGGAAGATGATATCTCGTTTATTGAAGCTAAGGTTGCTGGTAGGGATATTAGAATTACAGAGGCTACCATAAGGGAGGTTCTAATGATCAATCATGCTGATGGTACTGTTTGTTTTGACAAGCAAATACTGTGGGATACTCTCAGAGATATAGGATATGAAGGTTCTCTCACCAAACTCACTTTTCAGAAACCCTTATTCAGTCCACATTGGAAGTATCTCATCCATGTTCTACTTCACTGCTTAAGTTCTAAAAGTACTGCTTGGGAACAATTTAGTCAAACCATCGCCTCTGCATTAGTGGGATTAGCTACCAATCAACCATTCAATTTTTCCTTCATGATTCTTAATGGTATGCACACACATATCAAGAATGGTTCACCATTTTTGATGTATCCCAGATTTGTTCAACTGTTTTTGAACAAACAACTTGAAGGTGTTCCTAAACCTCCACACTTTTTACCTTCCATAGTACTTCCAAATAAGGTGTTCACTTTCATGTCTACAAATAGTAAAAAGTTCTCTGGGAGGAATACCCCTTTAACTGCTCACATGTTGGAAGTGGCACAAGCTGTTAGGGATACAGCTGGTTCAGGAGATGATACTGAGCATTCAAGCTCAAGGGAAGGAACAGCCTCTCAACATACTGATGCACCCATGGATCATGAACCTTCTCATCATGTTCAATCACCAGCTCATGATGTTTCTCAACGTACTGCTTCAAAGGAAAGAACTGTTTCTCCACAGGGTACTGCTCTGGATGATTCAGAGCAAGGAGAGAATCAACCACCATCTCCCAATGATTATACTTCCACAGATGGCTCTCAAACATCTGGAGGAGATGAGGGAGTAATGGCTGATGAAGCTGCTGAAGGAGTGCTAGACAATTATGCTTTAACAAGAGAATTAAGGAGATTAAAGAAAGCTTTTGATGATCAAGGTGCACAACACTTGAAGTTAAGAAAACAGTTCAAAAGATTGAAGAAGTTTGTCTGGCCTCTTATTAAACATCATAGATTATGGGTCAAATCTCAGAAGAAGCATGGTAAGCATCCTGAGCAGGTCTCAAAAGCCAAGAAACGAAGGCTCAAGAAGCATTCTTTATTCACATTGGGGAGGAATTTAGAGAAT
This sequence comes from Artemisia annua, assembly GCA_014162995.1. Taxonomy (NCBI): domain Eukaryota; kingdom Viridiplantae; phylum Streptophyta; class Magnoliopsida; order Asterales; family Asteraceae; genus Artemisia; species Artemisia annua. The sequence continues at coordinate 111,827 of LBNU01021093.1, forward strand.
GTGAATTTAAATGAAGATGCTGATCCTAATAAGGAAACACCACTCTTTGAAGATATTGTTCATCAAGATACTACTGAAAGAAAAAATGATGAAACTGAGCAAGTCAATCCTGAAGGAGTTCAAAATATTGAAGTTGATTTGGAAAGTACTGGTGTTCAAAATATTGAAGTTTAAAGTATTGTTGCTCAAGGTACTGCTAGAACATATTTGATAACACCAAGGACTTTAGATTTTGAAGAAGAAGTTGGTCCTTCAAATCCAATTCAGCAAAAGGAAGATAGTGATGAAGAGACTGTTGCTGACATGTTTCTAAGTATCTCAAGACCTAGAGGTATTAGCATTCCTGGAGTTCAAAAATCACAAGTCTCACAGCCTTCTTCTCAACCTAGTCAAGAGCTGGATCCAAAGGATAAAGGAAAAGGAATCTTGGTAGAAGAAAAGAAAAAGAAAAAGAAGATTACTTTAGCAGACTTAAGAGCTATTCAGGAAGCTAAAGGTGAAGAAGCTGCTAGAATATTACAGGCTGAGTTAGATGCTGAAGTGATGAGATCAGAGAAGCCAGATGTTAAAGAAAAGATTATTGGACCAAGAAAATCACAGGGCATTGCTAAAGAAAGGAATGCTATGATGAGTTAGCTGAAGGGTCGAGGTTATAAAGGATTAGTGAAGTTGACATATATAGAGATGAAAGATCTCTATGATGCTGTAAGAGAATCTTACCAACAACAAGATGATAATATTATTGGATTTGATACTGATGAAGCAAAACAGATAATGGATGCTAGAAATAAAAGAAAGAGAACAACAACTGAAGCACAGCCATCAAAGAAGTTCAAAGAGACAGTGAAAATTAGAACAGATACAGTTGATGAGCTGAGGAATTATCTAAGGGTTGTTGATTTTGAGCATCCCAAGTCAAAAGAAGCTACTGAGACAAAATCCAAGATATCTGCATTAGAAGTTGTGGAATCTAATAAAGATGGAGATTACTTTGTTTTCCACAGAGAAGATGAAAGCTTCAGAGCATTTAATTTGTTGTGGGACATATTGTATCTAATTGATATAGAAGATTTACTCCATCTATACCAGCAAATACAAGCTCATTTTGAACAAATTTCACTTAAAGGAATAGGTGTAGTTTTGCTAGGTGATCTTACAACGATTTGGGAGACTGAAGAGACAAGCACTGATGATATTTGGAAAAATCAAGAAGTTTAGGAGATTCAAAGCTGGAGATTCTTTGAATCATGTGGAGTGCATGTCTTAGAATTAGAAGATGGTACCATGGTTCACATGCTAGCAGAAAGGAGATATCCTCTTTCAAGAGATCTGATGGTAAGTATGCTAGAACATGGTATAGAAGTTGAAGATGAAAATGAAACAGCTCTCATGGTCATTGAGTTGTTCATCAAATGGACAACCTTAGCAGATGATAATGCATGATTTCTGGTATGATCTTTATTGTATATATTTTTTGAATAATAAGTACTTTATTTAAAAGTACTGCTGGACAAACAGTACTTTATCAAAGTACTGCTTGCAGTCAAAAATCAGTAAAGTCCTTAATAAAATAGCAATTTTTGTAAAAAGTACACAATACTTTTTGAAGCACAAATTTACAGCAACAAATTGTTTTGAGAAACACATGGTGTTAGTACTTGTACTACACAACAAATGGTATTCAACTCACCATGTTTAACAAATAAGAAAGAGTTTGACTCATCATGAGGGTACGGCTCTGATGTGATAATCAAATCCGTTTTTAGTTGAAAATTTACTAAAAATTGTATGCTTTTCAACTCACCATATCTGGAATAGTGAAGAGTTGGCTAGCCCACAAGATAATGGCTTGTGGTAAAGGCTATGGAAAATCCATTTGTTTTGTAATTAGTTCACCTTGGTAGTAATTGTACTAAAAGAACTAACTAGTCCAAAAGCAAACGGCTCTTGGTAAAGACTAATCAAATCCGTTGATAGTTGATGATTTGCTAAAAATCATATGGTTATCAATGTACCNCATATCTGGAATAGTGAAGAGTTGGCTAGCCCACAAGATAATGGCTTGTGGTAAAGGCTATGGAAAATCCATTTGTTTTGTAATTAGTTCACCTTGGTAGTAATTGTACTAAAAGAACTAACTAGTCCAAAAGCAAACGGCTCTTGGTAAAGACTAATCAAATCCGTTGATAGTTGATGATTTGCTAAAAATCATATGGTTATCAATGTACCATGGTTTACTAACCTAAACATTGGCTACTCCAGAGTTAATGGCTTTGGTAAAGAGACATCAAAATCCATTAATTTTCAATGATTCACCTATCACAGGAGTTTACACACCTGGATGTGATGAGAATAGACTGAAACTTTATGATATGATGTACATTTTGGGGTTATGGTACACGGAAGTCACTAAAGTTTCACCAAAATTTGTCCTAAGGAAACAAAGTTTCATTTTGTACTTCTAGGTTACTGAACTTTGAAACTTTGTTCACTCAGGTAACTGAACTTACAAAAGGGAATGTTCAGATTATTGAACTTTGAATTTTGTTCACTTAGGTTACTGAACTTATCAAAGAATATACATCCAGATTACTCGGACTAACACTGAATTTTCGAAGTGTATGCTTACCGAAAGTTCAGTACCCTAGAAGTACAAAATGAAACTTTGTTTCCTTAGGACAAATTTTGGTGTAACTTTAGTGACTTCCGTGTACCATAACCCGTACATTTTGCCATATGTTGCTGAGTAGCTGAAAAGATTAAGTTGCTGTGAAGATAAAGATTGAAGATAAAAGTTGCTATTTCTAACAAAGATCACTTTGACGATGACAAAACAAACACAGTAAGTACAAGACAAAGATGTAAGAGTTTGGAGTCACATGGATAGTACAAGACAGATGATAAAGTTACAATCTTTCCTTGAAGACAAAGATGCTAAAGTAATATGGTGCATGGATTAAAGAGGAAGACAAAGAAACTTGAAATCAAGCAAGTAGAATTCAAGTTAGGGGAGGATTGTTGGGATATAAAGTCTAAGTACTGATAAAAGTCAAAGTACTGCTGAAGTTTAAAGTCAAAGTACTACTGAAGATATAATGTCAAAGTACTGCTCGAATGGAAACAAGTCAAAGTGCTGCTAATGTAAAAGGACTGACATGCAAATCATGCAAAATGTTTAAGGATTATTGTGTAAATCTATAATGTTAGTTAGAGTTAGTTTACTTGTCGTTCAAGTATTGTAAACCGAATAGGGTTTTCCTTATTCCTATAAAAGGATCCCTAGGTTGGCATTAGAGATATACGATTTTAGAGATACATGCAAGTTCGATATTAGAGTTATTAGGGTTGTTAGTGAATCTGTGTATCAAAGTAGGTTCAAAGTTTTAATATAATCAAAGTTCTTTGATAATTCTTCTTAGCTTTGTTGAAGTAGATTCCGCATACTTAACAGAGTTATTCAGTGTTTCATTGTTAGTAGTTTAGGATTAATCCAAGATTACTAAACCCTTACAAGCTACATAGTTAGTTTGGTCAGAGTATATCGATCCAACAGTGTCCATGAGAAAATAATCGAGTATGTAACATGTAAACACATAAAGCATTCGAGTAAGCAAACGAACATTTAAGTACGACAAATAATGTTTTGAGTAAACAAGTAGCATGTTCAAGTAAAACAAGTATTGCATCCATGTAAAAACGAGCATGTATTCTCCCCCAAAACAGTTATAAAACAAGTAAAAATAGGGGGCCATGAACTCACCTCAGTAAAGCAGTCTGGTAATGAAAATAATCAAGTAGTGATAGTGTGCGGCACCGACACGCGACCTAGATTAGTATGGCAAGTTTAGTTCACAGTTTCAAGCTTAAGACTTTATGAAGTTTAAAAGTTTTAAAGTGTTTATGTCGTTGTTGCTTGTGTGGCAACATTTAAGTTTAAAACAGTTTTCTAAGCGTTTGCAAGTATTGGCTTTTGGAAGTGCATAAGTATATGAGTATAAAGTATACATGACGAATTAGTATTCGTTACAAAGGTATCCGATAGACAAGGTACGAAAAATAATCACAAGTAAAGTGTCGTGAATAATAGATGTGGTCGGAAGGTATAAACATGTCGTTAACTAATAGTATAATTATAAGTTTAAGTTAATGGAAAAAAAATAGTTAGTGGATGATAAATTATGTGTTTATAAGAGTGTATGTTTGTATCATTGTATGTATTAACATGAGTTGGTTAATGGGAAATATAATATTTCATTTTTCGTCTTTTAGTCGGGTTATGACTCGTGTATACCTTTTAGTCAGAAATATCCGATTTGTGACAAAAATAGGCACGACCCGTGTATACCTTTTAGTTGCTCGTGATAACTATAAGTTACAATGTATATGTTTAAGTAAATATCTGGTTTATAATTTGTAAAACTCACTTAAGTTTTTATAAAACCATATCAAGTTTATGTAAGCTAAATAGGCGATATAAATTAATAAGCATGTTTAAAACTTACAAGTTTAGTTGTGACTAGTTTTTATAAGGTTAAATGCATAAGAGTTTAAGGTTGTATGTGTTAAGTATATATGTAATCTTGAGTTATAAATTATGTTTGTGAAACTCGTGGTCGAGTGAACTGGAACAAGTCGGAAATCAAGTCGTAAGGTAAACCGAACACACCCTCGCGAGCTAAAACATAATTGGACCAAACTCACCCTTTGTGGGTTGTTTGGCCGCGTGGAAAACCAAAACCAAACGCTCTGTTGGGCTGAAACACAAACAGATCCACACATCCCTGGTGGGCTGAAAACAAGCAGAAACAAACGCCCCCTTGTGGGTGTTATACACAAAACCAAACACACCCTTTAGGGGCTGAAATTAGCAGCTCCAACGCACCCTTTGTGCAGAAAAATAAGCAAACAAAATACACCCTTTAGGGGCTGAAAATATGCATATTCAAACCCACCCTTTTGTGCAGAAAATTCTGCAGCAAACACGCTCTTTGTGTGTAGAAAATTCGGTAGCAAACTCATGGTTTTTGTGCAGAAAATTCAGTAGCAAACACACCCTTTTTAGGAGGGCTGCGCTAGACCGAAACACAAACCAAACTAACAAGAATTTAGCTCAAACCATTTAATTAACTAGTGGTGAAGTATGAAAGTTTGGTCGCAAAATAAGCAGATCCTAAACACCCAACTGTGAGCCTCGACCCGACAGTGGGCTCGACCCACCACAAAAACAAATCAAATCCCAACACAATAAGCCAACTCCAACACAAACCAATATATGACGTAATAAGCCAATAAGCAAAGTAATAGGCGAATAAGCACTTTTTCAAGATCGGAGCCAATACTTAAGTTTGATTTAGATTCATTATTCATTTGCCACACAAGATTCATCAATAACAAAATATATATTCATAACCAACTTTACAACTTGTTAAATTACTTCAATCGACGAGTTTAGTAACAAAGTAATATCAATAATTACAAGATATGAACAAATNAAAATTACTTAAATCGACGAGTTTAGTAACAAAGTAATATCAATAATTACAAGATATGAAGAAATCAAGAAGATTCTTACTAGGGGTGTAGTGAGGTCCGATTGGAGGGAGACCAAGAACAAGAAAACTCGTCTACAATATAACCAACGAATCCAAGAAAACCCGAAACAACCAAGCTGCGATTCAAACCCTTTGGAGATCTTGTGTGTGATAGATTTGAAAGAGTATGATGAGTGTGACTCCTCCTGTGGATTCGACAGCAATAAAAAGAGAAAAAGAAGGTTATCTAGACCTTGCTTTCTTGGATGGAGTCTTGTGAGAAGCTTGTTTAAGCTAAAGTCATTTTCTTTTGAAGATCCTTAGATGCTCTCGTGACTTGATCTTGGGAGGAAGAGAAAGTAGAAAACGACCCATCCTTGTTTGACTTTGAAAAGCAGATGAAACGTGGGGATTAGTGATCAAGTGGGTGGCTTTATCAAAATAAAAGAGAGAGGTGAATTTGTTTTATTATAACACCGTGTATCCTGTGTCCCGTTGAGCTAAGATGTAAATGCAGTATCCCAATTTCGTAAATGCGAAAAAATATATTTTTGGAAACGTTTTAATAAAAGTGGTATAAAAATAAAATTATCGACTCTGAAACTTAATTATAGAGTTTATGCCATTACTAATGTGGTGTCGGTACGCGTGCGGTGTCGTGTTTCAGTAAATGCGAGATAGTTCTCGGTTCAATACATAAATAGTCTGTATGTGTCAAAAAGCGTAAATTTCACATTTTTGATAAAATTTACCAATGTAGTGGTTTACTATAAGCTACAGTGTGCGGGTTAGCTTCCCGAAATAGTTACGTAAGCTCATGTATGCTTAGATAAATAGTTAGGTAATAATAAATTGACATTTATTATTTACAATTTGTTTGGAAAATTCCGATTTGTTACATAGACATTTAGATGAAATAGATACAAGTGCTACTAGTTCAAATGTTTTAAATGAAGGTATTAATGACGACGACTACATGAATCAAATCCGAAAAGAACTTATTAAAGAATCATGGAGTGACACGGATGAAGAAGAAGATTACTATCCGATATGTGAAGAATGTGAATTAGATAAAACTCAAATAAGGTACAATCCGAAACCGAACATTTTTGTTATGACCAATTCATTTTAGAATTTTTAAAATTAGAAAATGAGTTCAAACACTTTTGCAACATAGATATAAAAACTATCTCTGAAAATGAATCATCAAATCCTTTTGAAAGTAATTTTGAAAAAGAAATAATGAATCATCAAATCCTTTTGAAAGTAATTTTAAAAAAGAAATAAATTTTAGAAGATAAAATGTCTAGACTTGAAAGTAATATTGAAATTGATCTAGAATGCAAAACATATCAAGAATATAAACATGAAATTAAAAGACTAAATGAAAGAGCAAAAATATTAGCTAAATTTGAAGAGAGTTCCAAATCTCTTAAATACTTACTAAGTTGTCAAAAGTCATTCGAAGATAAAACCGGTTTAGGATATAATTCAGATAACTCATCAACAAGTAAATCAAAGCTAATTGAATTTGTAAAACCTAGTAGAAATATTTAGAATTAAATTTATTTACAATGATTATCTATTGTATAAGTCAAGAAAGTCATTGTTTGTTCGATAAGACAAACTATTAATTGATTCTTGTACTTCTTCGAGACATCCTTACTATGTGCATACAAATGCAATGGATGTCTTCAACTAACCATCTCGGACCCGTGAGAATCTGGGTACCAAGTTGTTTTTCATGATTAGGTCGTAAACGCACGAAGAAACGAATCTCATTTATATGATGGCATACTCACATTTGAAACTTACGCGTGAAGACAAATGAATCATCTAATCTTGAATCATACTCAACACCTCACATAACTATTTATCTCAAGAATTAACCAATGACCTAGTGGAATACAAATGGTGCGGCTATTGAAGAATTAATGAAGAAATCTCCACTACTTGATCGAAAATTTTGAGAAGTCTATGAAGTAATCCTAAACAAATTCGTTAGACAACCTCAAAATGAAGGAATCAAACGCAAATGATTATGACAAACATGGCTAGTGTAAAAGGAAGTACCTCAATTAAGGACATTCAAATCATCTCATCAATATATGATCAAAGTCATCAAGGAGTCAAAATCAAATGATACTTATTAAAGATGCATGGAGTGATTGAAATGAAGATGAGAAAGATACTACAAAAGATGTTATAAGGCTAAGGCATCAAATAATTCATGTACAAGACATGATTTGGATCAAGCCACTTTGGTCTTAAAAGGCGTTGGAAGCTTATTTTGCTATGCTATCTTCCTTTGGCTAACTTGAAGATTCAACTATCATTCACAAGTTTACTTATCACCGTGAATTTTATGAAGAAAAGCTAGACATAAGGTAAGTTTTCTCTTTAAAATTTATGGGTAGTTATTTTATACATGACTATAATATAATTACCTCCTGGCTTATGATATGCTTAAGGTTATAGGTTGCATTGCGTTTATATTCTTAGTTATATCCATTTTATGAAGTATGCACTAGAATCCTCTTTAGTTGGCCTTCTAGATATTAAATGTTCACTCTCAAACTCTTTCCTTCTTTCCTTTATTGAATATAGAAATATTCTATGTCCACTAGTAGAGAACTTATGTAGATAAAGCGAAATGAGTAAAGTGGATTAATTATCAACATAGAAGTAGGGTTAGACATATCATGATAAAACATATGGATTAGACAAGCTTTCGTAGACTATGGTTTTAAGTTAGATGATTGAGCGACAACAAAGAAGCTATAGATAATAGGCTATATCCGTTTTAACTCTCTTGCATCACACATATAGAATCTCATTATCACTTCCTTTATAATCATAGAATATGTAGAAAGTGTTGCATAAGACAATAACTTTAATCAATCCTCTTAATGAGATCTTTAGCAACCAACTTTTAAAGTCTAGGATTAATGGTATTTGTTGTAAAAAATCCTAAAAATATGCAAAAACTTCACATTTTGGAAAAATGATTTTTCAAACGGCTTTGCCACCTTTCTATTAACGCGTTTTACCATATCACCTCTCTTTCAAATCTATGCCCATAATTCGGTTTTGATCAAAGTCAAAGATTGGGAAATTTTTCTTCTACACATTCTTATTAAACACATTTCAAATTAAAACCCAATCTATTTCCACATCTACATAAAAACCTACTTTAAATCATTGTTGAATAATGCTAAAAACGTTTATTTCAATCATGCATGGTAACCTCATAGTTGTCATCTATCTTCAATGTACATGACATTTATGATTGAATTAAATCAAATCTGAAAAATCATGGTTTACTCATTAAGATCTACCTTGTAATAAGTCTAGAAGTCCATGCTATCACTACTCTCCATGTATTGCACAAAGATACACATTAAGATTAATTAACTAGTTCATTAATGTATGTATGAAATACTTGGTATTATTTATTGTTTCCTAGTCTATATAAATTACTTGCTTGATGAGTAGATTGCATGCTAGATAAGTTTGCTTGTTTGCTTAATCTCTTTAATTAACATGCTTTGAATACATAGTTATTATATGGTAAAATTGCCTCAAAGAGTTAGACTTGCTTGAAACTAAACCTAAAACACAACCTTTTCTACAATTTTCTGCCAAAAACCCATTTATAGCAATCTAGGAACTAACAGATGGGCGGCCCCCTTAATATTTAAGGCGATCGGAACTGACGCGTGGTTTGCAACCTTGCAAAAGGTTTTACTTATCAAGGGATCTTGAGAAGCTTGCAATTCCCACCAGGCAGTGTACCTGACCGATGTAGTATAGTGAGTGGCAAGTACTGGGGGATTGATCGTTCTCTTGGAGAATAGTGTCGTTAGGATTGAAACTAATTTAACTAGGTCTAGAGGTGAGGGATGATTCTTTTTTGTATTTTTATATTTTATGGAAAGCAAGTAAAAATCTCGGGTATTGGAAGAGTGGGCGGAATTAGTTGCTAGCCAACTAACCCAAATAACTACTTAAACAAATAAAATAAAATAACAAGAAAGTAAATGGTAGGAACTTCTTATATGGAGAAAACGTGTTTACTTAGATTTCATTACTCCTTAGTTATCTTTTATTGATTAATTGGTTTGTCACAATTGCGTGGATAAAGGGTTGCATTCCTTAATACCATTCGTGGGGCCGTGTACGATCTTCCTCAACTCTATAAGCTTCTATCTCTTCCGATGACGACACGTTTAGTATCCTATCATGGCCTCATTAATAGTCACTTATGCATTAAATACAACCAATAAAACCGTAGTACACATCCGATTACGTTTCTTAAGACGTTCAAGCAAGTTACCGTATAGGAGAATAGCCAGTTTTCTTAAGCGTGACGTTAAAATCAATCACCCACAACAATTAATGACAAACCAACAACCAATAATCAATAACTAAGTTTCATTAGATCTAAGCAAACACAAATAAACCTAAGCTAGCATGTTAATAGAAAGAAAAGCATACNAGTACACATCCGATTACGTTTCTTAAGACGTTCAAGCAAGTTACCGTATAGGAGAATAGCCAGTTTTCTTAAGCGTGACGTTAAAATCAATCACCCACAACAATTAATGACAAACCAACAACCAATAATCAATAACTAAGTTTCATTAGATCTAAGCAAACACAAATAAACCTAAGCTAGCATGTTAATAGAAAGAAAAGCATACAAGATAATCAAACAACACATAGACATATTGAATGATTAAAGGATAACTTATCTTCAACTAAACATGGATGAAAGTAGGGGTTTGAAACCCTTACAAAACCTGTAAAATCATGCTAGGGTTTCGTGCCAAAAGTTCCTCTCCAAAAGTTCTCCCTAATGAATGAAAAATCAAAAATATGTATAGGATTTACAATCTGACGGCATCACCTTTTGGGTCGTGACGCCGTCAAGTCGCCGTCCTAGGGTTTCTTGATTGCCTAGATCCACTCTTGACGCCGTCTGGTTGAATTATTCTCTGGGCCATCTCTCTTTAACTTAACACGTGACGTCCTTGGTGAATTAAAATGTGACGCCGTCACGTGTAAACTTCCCAATATCTTTCTGGCGCGTCAAGTGTAAACTGATTATCCACCTCTTAATCAACATGTGAAGGCGTCACCTAGTGATCCTTGACGCCGTCAGGTACTGTTTCCAGCTTGAATTCTTGACTCTGTCGTTTTCTTTACTTTTTGCTCCAAAAACGTCCAAAATGCTTTCTTTTCCAGAATTCTTCTCCAAAGTACTTAAATTGACAAAAGAAACGATTTAAGGTAATAAATGATCATATTATCACGACTTAGGGCTTAAATGACCCCTTAAAAGCGTAACAAATTTCTCCTTATCAGGCCCCTATTTAAGGGGACCGGCTATTTGATGGTCGGGGTTACTGTTTTCTTTTTCACTTTTTAGCCCATTTCATCCTATACTTCCCAAAATTCACAAACATATTTTGTCATAAATCACCCAACAAAATTTACCTTCATTAACCACATCATCCTTACACAATACCATTCTCCATCATAAATGCTCATCCATCAAAACATGTCATCTCCCAACAACCCAAGATCCAAGCCTTCAAGAGTTGCCAAGATCTCCGTAAGACCCGTTTAGAGGAGAAAGGTTGATTCTTGTCATAACTCTAACTCAACAAGTGATGTTGTTCCTAATCAACCAACACCTAAGCCTCATGTTCACCCAAATGAGCCCTTTCACAAACATAACCAATTATCCAACCTTGCTCCCAAAAATACACCTTCATCTCACCCACATGATTCATATGAAGGGCATGCTCAATCCCAAAACAACAATCCCAATCTCATTGTCAACACCTCACATCTTGTTCAATCTACCAATGCACCATCCAAAACACCCTCCACTCATGAAACATCTCTTTCTTCCATACCTTCATCCTCATGCTTTCATGATTACCCAAGCACAAAAATGTCTCCACCACCAAGAGTAGCACCACCACCTCCTACAAATTCACATGCTATACCTATGTTGCATGTTCAAACATCCATTCAAAACAACAACCACACTCCACCATCATCACCTTCTTCCTAACACTTGAAGTTCATTGAGGAACTCAAGGAAGCCCATGAGCTTATTGCTCTTCTTGCCTTACACCTTGCTCAATGCAACTTGGATCCACCTCCTTCTAGCTCTCCTTCATCACCCCACAACTTGAATCAAGTTTAGAAACATGTCAATAATTGTCCTTGTTGCATCTTTCTCCAAAAACAAATCATTGCATTGAATGAACACTTCACTTGGATTGAGTATCTTGTCACTAGATCTCATCCAACACCCTCACTTGAACAACATCCAAACCCTCAATCAACATCTTCCGCTCCAAACTCTCCACCTCCAAACTCTCCACCACCAAATTCTCCAACATCCATGCACCAAAAAATATACCTCCATTGATCCAACAACATTACCCTCACTCAACCATCTTCATTCCAAACAAACCATCACCAACCATCTAAGCATACTATATGCTTATGTTTCTCATCTTTCAAATAAAATATCTCAAGCTTTTGTGTTACAAGCAAGTTCGATGACTCTCACTTTGGTAACGTAGGATGTTTTACTTGTTGTAGGTTTTAAGTATTATAAATGATGTAACAATGATTATGTTTGGCATAATCACTTTGAATTAATGAACGGATTGTTATGTGCCCTTAAGGCTTGTTTGCTATGCTTATTGTTCACATTTTTTTTGCCATATATGCTTGTGCTTCTAATATTTTTCTTGCAAGATTTCCATAGCTCGATCCCTTGGTGCCCTCGAACAAGGGGGAGTACACATCAAGGGGGAGTTTTCATTCCGTCATGATTCACATATGAAACTAGTCGGCATAACCTTTTTGATTTTACGAAAAGGGGGAGAAATGAATATAAACCCACTAAGTACTTGTCTAAAAATTAATTTTTGATTTAATGAGTTTATGTTTTGTAATCATCAAAAAGGGGGAGATTGTTGATATAATAAATGCCTAAAAACGTTATTAATGCTTTTCGATATCTCTACGTTTTGATAATCACAAAATGTAAACTCATTAAACTAAAGATTATGACGTAAACAAGTATTTAGTTGTAAATATTCATTTTAACAACTTAATCACTTAAGGTATGAATAACAAAATGCCTAATGCATTTTATGATCAAAGGAACATTTTCTTAATCACTAGATTTTTTATAAAATCTCATAAACATTTTATATCTTTTAAAAAATCATTTTTGGTATTAAATACATATGTTTAATTCACCATAAATATATGAATTCAAATTTTCAACCAAAAATGGCAAAATTGTTCCAGAAATACCTTCCCCACAAAAAGACAAAGCTGAGCAACGTTTATATTTGGCGGTCCCATTAATTTGCTAGGCAGTCCCCTTAATTATTAGAGCGTTGGTAACCCTTGAGCCGTGGGCAAAAGGTGGTGCCACGTCAGCAAAAATCTCCACGGTACCAGAAATCCCACGGCATCACATTTTGGCCGTATCCGTTGGCACCAGAAATTCTGGTGCCATCGGCCTTTTATATTTTTATATTTTTTTTAACTTAAAATAAAACATACATAATTTTAACTAAAATATACACCATTAATTTAAAAAACACACACTACATTAAAACCACACATTACATTAAAAAAAACAAAAAAACAAAAAAAAACAAAAAAAAACAAAAAAAAAAAAGTTGCATAAAATTAAAAACCTACTACATAAACATAGAAATAAAAGACTAATTCTCGTCCTCGTCGGTTGGATACTTTGCCCGGATTCGAGCTTGTTGTAGTTTCACGACCCTTGCGTTGATCGGATCCATCTTGATTGTATCCATTTCTAGCACCCGCATCTCCTCGGCAATCTTTTGCGATTCATATAAATTAACTCTTGTGAGTGACTCTCGCTCGAGAACATCCATCTTTGCCTTGCGGTCTAACTCGATTTGCATTTGCAACATTTCTTAAAACAATGCCGGGTTTGAATTTGAACTAGCGGTCGAGTTTGACGAACGTTGAATCTTGGAAACCCGGTACATGCCGTCGGGCCGTGGCAACTCGTCGGGCTCAAAATGCTCGGGCTCCTCGTTCGTAGGCCGAAGACGATTACGTCTTGCCAAAGTCGAGTCGGGATTTTTCCACTTGTTCTTGTCTTTCATAAACTCCCAAGCGCTCATGTGTTTAAAATCATAACCCGTTGTTTTTTAAAACAATATGTGACAACGGGTCATAAAATCTCTATCATTCTCACCACTCATAACGGCCGTTTCATCCACCACCGTATTCCACTTCTTGACATCTCTATTCATTGGAGTCCACTTTCCCGTCAACATGTTTTTGGTACGAGTAGTATACTTGAGCCTCTTGGCTTCCGTGTTGTATGCGTCGAGCACTTTGTACCAAAACGTATCCATTTTTTGATCCGCACCTACTTTTGGATCCTTGGAAACTTGAATGAAACACTCCACCAAGAGGTACTCCTTGTCTTGGGTCCAAAAAGTTTGAGGTTGTCGGGACGGGACCACATCTTCATCAACTTCTTTTTCTTTGTTGGTTTTCTTCGTCTTCGACTTTTTCTTTGGCTTCTTCGCCATTGTCTTTGACCTCGATTTTTTGGAGGTCGGGGTCGGGTCCGCTTCTTCTTCTTCGCCATCGTCATTGATGTCTTCGTCAACTAGATGGAAGGATGCATGGTCCGAATTTGGTTGGGAAGGGGTTGCTTGGTTTGGTTGTTGATATGGGTTTTGGAAGGATGGAAGGTAACACGATTGAGAAGACGAACCCGGCATTTGGTTGGGATTCATTTGGTTCGTCAGGTCGTTTAGCATGTTGTTAATCCATTTTTGGTTGGGATTCATTTTGGATGAAAAGAAATAATAGAGGTAGAGTTATATTGGAAGTGTATGAGTTAGAATTAGATTTGAAGGAGTATTTATAAGGTATTGTTTGAGTTTAATTTGTGTTATTAATGTGAAAATGGGAAATGAGGACAAAAAAACGGGTATATACCCGTTTGAATGCAACGGTACAATTTCAAAACCAAAATCCAACTTCCAACGTTCCAAAATAAAAAAAAAAAAAAGAAAATAAAATAAAATAAAAAATAGGGCCACGGCGCAAGGCCCGATGGCGCCACCAGCGGTACCGTGCGTCGTCGGGTTTTTTGAGCTGGTGGGATGGCATGAACCCATAACACGAGGGTACCTCTTGCTCTTATGGAGACCGGCCCCTAATTAAGGGGACCAGTCACGCTCCTCAGCTTTGCCTATAAATACTGGACAATCCCTGGACTTTTTCCTCACCTTTTTGCACAAAAACTTTCTGTCCAAATCTCTCTTAATCATTCTATTTAATTCTTTAATCATATAATAATAAGCTTTTGTTTTCAAGTGACGCAAGCTTCAACAATTCAAGTGCAAAGAGAAGAATACTTCTATTAATCAAGACTAGGAGTGTTACAACTTAGTATCATCTTGCTACCTAAGTTGTTTGTTCATTCCACTTTGTAAATCATTCATTCATTCATGTATAAGGTGTGTATATCAGTTAGTTAGATTTAAACATAGGTAATTAGATTAGTTGGGGTGTATGAAGTAGCAAAAGTGTGAAGAAGTAGTAGTGTATAGAAGTAGTGGTTAATAGTGAAGAAGTAGAAGCTGTGAAGAAGTGAAGAAGTAGAAGTAGTGAAGTAGTGAAGAAATAGAACCCGTGAAGTAATAAAGAAGTAGAAATCGTGAAGAAGTAAAGTTGTTTGTTCATTCCACTTTGTAAATCTTTCATTCATTCGTGTATAAGGTGTGTATATCGGTTAGTTAGATTTAAACATAGGTAATTAGATTAGTTGGGGTGTATGAAGTAGCAAAAGTGTGAAGAAGTAGAGGTGTATAGAAGTAGTGNATTCTTAAATGCTGTCAATTTTCCTACCTTCAGCCACACAAATATTTGAATGTGTGGCTGTTCCAAATCGACCATGTGTCACCATAGGTCGTTTTTGGCGTAGTGGGTTAATAGTGAAGAAGTAGAAGCTGTGAAGAAGTGAAGAAGTAGAAGTAGTGAAGAAATAGAACCCGTGAAGTAATAAAGAAGTAGAAATCGTGAAGAAGTAAAGTAGTGAATAAATAGAAGCCATGAAGTAGCGAAGAAATAGAAGCCGTGAAGTAGTGAAGAAGTAGAAGTAGTGAAGTAATGAAGAAGTAGACATCGTGAGGTAGTGTAGAAAGAGAAGCCGTGAAGTAGTGAAGAAGTTGTGAGAAGTTTTGAAGAAGGTGTGTTGTGATTGAAGTCGCGAGATTGGTTCTAGTTACGATTAGAACTCGACATTTAGCTTTGTATCGTTAAATTGGTGTAAGCGTAAGTGTGTAAGGTTTTCTCCGCAAAAAGGGAGCTTGTTGACATAGTGAAGAAAACTCTCGAGTTTGGTGCTCAAGGAGGGAGTAGGGCGAAGACGTACTTTGTAGCTGAACCACTATAAATCCTCTGTCTCGTGGTTTTATCTTTCCATCTCTAACTTATTACTTAGCTTACTTATTTATCTCTCATATATAGTTAAAATTGTTTATATCGTGCATATGTTGATTTAACATAAAAATCAATTGAAGCTCCATTCATAAAACTAAGTTTTTATAACAAATCCAAAAGCACGCACATATAATTGATCATATCGTTTTAGTGTTGTTTTCATACTAAATTCTAATTGAAAGGTTTTTAAATAAACATTGAACAAATTAAAAAGAGATAAAACTATTCAACCCCCCTCCTTCTAGTTTTCCATAGACCAATTGCAAAATCAACTTAACTAAATGATGCTTCTAATATAGCACAACACTAAAGATGCAAATGGTTTGGGTTCATTTAATTCAGCACGTACACCCACACTCATAATTTCACATATTACTTGCAGTTCTTATAGACCAATAGGATCTATCATGCTAAAACAAATACATCTTAAGGTAGTTGATAGTGGTGCCACAAATCACATTTGCATAACCTTAACATCAATGCATAGCATAAGACTATGCAAATATCCAATTTATGTTACACTCCCAAATGGAAAACAAACACAAGTCAGACACATTGGTTCGTTTACATCAATGCATATATCACATTACATGATGTCCTGTACATTCGATCATTCTCATATAACCTACTCTCAGTTAGTAAGTTAGGCACTCACTTACCCTTATTAGTCCTATTTACACCATTTTCATGCTACTTTCAGGACCAACATAAGAGGGGAAACCTCTCTAATGGCATGTACATCATCAATCAAGAAAAGTCAACCCCACAATCAATTGCACTTTCAACCAACAACAACAACCTTCACCTTTGGCAAGTTAGGCTTGGGGCATCTTTCTTATAGTGAGCTGCAACAAATAAAGTCAATTTCTTTACCTTCAAAGTGTACAATACCTTCAAATTAGTGTATTGTTTGTATATTAGCTAAACAACATACTTCATCTTTTTCAATTAGTGGTTCTCATGCAACTTTACTTGAACTAATTCATATAGATGTATAGGGTCCTTACAAGCACACTACAAATATTTCTTGACAATTGTTGATGATTATTCAAGAGCTACTGATAAAGATTTATTTGGTACCTTTTTAAGGGGTCATTTAAGGCCAAAATCGTATTTATATGATCAAATATTTCCCTAAATCGTTTCATTTTGCATTTTAGGCACTTGGAATGAAAATTTTGGAATTTCGCACTTTTATGGCTTATTTGGACAAAAAAAGTGAAGAAAACGACGAAGTCGCGAATTCTATCAGATATGGGAGTCTGACGGCATTACACGTTACAAAGTGACGTCGTCACTTGTTACTGAAGATGGATTCTTGGTGGAAAATTAACAAGCGACACCTCAGAAGAAATTGAAGGCTTTATAACCTGACGGCGTTAGGTGTATTTTGAAGAGCAAAGTCACATAAAAAGTTAACAAGAGATGGCCCAGAAGAGTTAACAAGAGACGGCCCATAAGAGTTACTAAGAGACGGCGTCAAGACCTTCATGATGGCGTCAGAGATCATAAGTGATGCCATCACAACGGCGACTTTCACAAGACAAAACCCTAATGGCAGCGAGTTGACGGCGTCACAACCTATAAGGTGACGTCGTCAGAGTTGTAAAATTGTATATACTTTCGTATGATTTTCATAGTTCGTATAACATCTTGGAGTAGGATTTTGACTCCTCCCAAACTAACCAGTCAACCAGGTATGGTCAACAAGTCAAATCTGAGAGAGGAGAGATCAATTTATGATCCGGTGTAAGCACAGTGTATTCCAGGTCGTTATGTCCTAGCGAGATTGAAATTGTACTTGGAAAACGTTCAAGGGATCCAGTGATTAGGAATAGTAACAAATAATGATTTGGATTAATTACACTAATCAGATATAAATTAAAATAAAGCAGAATAGCAATATTAACAATAACTGGAAATCAGATAAACCTAAAACGTAATTAAAATTAAAACAAACGTAAACGCGTACTGAGAAAAGGACAAATTAAGCAGAAATAAACTAGAGGGGGGTGAAAATGACTTTTCTACAAACTTATTATTAAAAGAAAATTTAATTAAAAAGAAAATTATTTTTTTGATTATTTTATTATTTAATATTAATTATTAATTAAAAACTATTTAATTACTCATTTAAACTAATTTAAATTACTAATAATACTAAAATAACTTAGATAATTATGAAATTTTTTATAAAACTAATTAACCATTACGGGAATCCTAAAAAATTATAAAAAGTTTATAAAAATTATAATTAAACTATTTTACGAATTATTTACTTAATTATTAATTAAAAGCTAATTAAACTAAATTAATTAAGGAAAATAGAAAATGATCAGTAACAATTATGAAACTATTTTCTAAAAATACTTTATAATTTATAAAAGCTAGGAAAAATGTAAAAATACACTAGAGTTTAATAAAAATTAATAAAACTATTTAATTAACTAATATTACTTAATTATTATTTAAACTAATATTAATTATAATAAATACTAAATAAAAAGAGATAAATATGAAATTTTTTATATAAATACTAAAAGATAACAGAAACTTAAGAAAAATATAAAATTGAGAATTGCTTTTGGAAAAAGCTAAAAAAATAAGCGAAATGGCTTAAATAGAAGCTATCACTTTTTTAAAATTGATGATTTTGTGATTTTTCTTTTTGGAAACTGATTATACACTAAAAATAAGCAACTTTTGTGAAAACACTTTTTGTGAAACTCAAAAATAAGCAATGTGTGATCTTATGTTTTCCACAGTTAGATTTTTAAGGCAAAAATGGATTTTGATTGAGAACAAGCTAGTAATAAGCTACACTGATGGACACAGAAGGTAAATTAAGCTACAAACAAGTGAGATGAACACAAAATAAGCCAGAGAGATGGAAAAAGCACACTGAATAAGCTATGAGTCACAAATAAGCAATCCAAATACTACTCAGAACAAACAGGCTACAAGGGCTTATTGCAGGCCAATTTCAAACAAGGGCAAAAGCCCTAAAGACCAAAATAAGCCTGAATCTAACAAGTTCACACAAAAGGCTCTCCAAAAATCCAAAGCTCACACTGTGGAGCTTATGAGAGACCAATGAAAAACCTTGTATACACTGAGGACTCAGTGCACACTGAGAAATGGGACAAAGTAAAAGCCACTAGCAGGCTTGGCAAATAAGCTAGAAAATGCAAAACAAGACTTGGTTCTATAAGATGGGTTCCTGGGCTTTCCAAAAAGCCAAGAATTACAACCTGGGTCCCACTAATAAGCTCTGTGTGAGCTTATGAAAGTGGATGAAAAATCTGGTACAGGGGAGGTAAAAGCTTCACAGGTCAGGTTCAAGGCCAAATTTTTGTGAGTAAATGATTTCCAAAATATGATTTTTTTTTATTATGGATACACAAGCAATAAAATAACGCAAATCAACAAAAATTTTGGATTTCCAATCCCTAATGAACCCTACAGATCATAAAGAAAAACTGGCCATTTCACTGAATATGCAATTTTGACTTTGTGAGATTTTTGAATACTTTGACTTTTGTGAGATTTGATTGATCCTACTTGACAGAAAATGATGTGATAAGTTTTAATAAGAATATACTAAGCTAGATTAACAACTTATGAATGTTTTTGAATGATTGTGTTGACAAAATCCTTAACAGTGTACAAATGAAATGAGATCAAAGGGCTTTTTGACTTTTCTTACAAAGGGTCACTGGTTTTTATGATTGACTTGTCCTATTTATACCTAATGTATCATGTTTCAACAAAGAACAACAACATAAACAACCTGGATCCAAGAAATGACAACAAATCCAAACAACCCTTTTGCTGAACTGTTTTGTGATTTAGGATGTAAATCAATGTTTTAGACCAAAATACTAATTCCTAAGGACTTATTGTGATGCTTAAAGCTTACAGAAACACAAAAACATCAAATTTAAACACTAACACACATGAATCAATATGAAGCTAATTTGACAGTGAAACTAGTGAAAGTATGCACAATGAAATTTTAGTGAACAAGTACCAACTATTAAGCAACAACTTATCTAAGGGACACTAATTAAGCATAAAAACAGTGATATAAGCTACTACAAGCAGATGAACATTAAAATCACAGAAATTATACTAAATTAACTACAAATTAAATATTTAAACTTACAAGAGACCTTTGCTCTAAACAAGGCCAAATTTGCTCGAGGAGCTACTCTACAAGCTCCTAGCTTATCAGATATAAGTCCATCTTGCCCCTCCATTGTAGGCAACTTCCTTAGCTTCCACAGTCTTATGCATAGGTACCCTGTAGTGATTTTTTTGATTCTGATTTTTCTCTTTTTATGTTTATTTAATGATCTTAACAACTTAAGTGAGCTTATGAAACAGTAAGACTAGATTTAGAACATTATTAAAGCCAAAAGGAAATTTCAAATTGAAATGCAAATACTTAAAATTGAACTGAAATACTTGAATTTTTTATTAAGAAGGGATCAAATTACACTAATGAAAAAGATTACAAGCTATTTGAAGCAAATTTAACAACTAAAGATTGAGTTTATACTAATTCGACATAAACACTAAACTATGTGACTACTCTTTCTTCTCCTTGCATCTTTTTCCTTTTATAGGTGACAATTAGGGTTCCTTGGACCTTTCTAAGCATTTCCCACAACCCTTGGATCCTTCAAACACAATCCTAGCCCTCCACGTATTTTTGGCGCCAAAATTGGATAAGTACCATTTTGTCTGTTTTATAGNAAAATTGGATAAGTACCATTTTTCTGTTTTATAGCAAGAGGGGGTGGTGGCATTAAATGTTGTTGTCCTATTAGGTAGAAGGTGGGTTGGGCGGTGGAGATGTGATGGAGGCAAGTGGTGGGGGTGAGGTGACTGGCAAGTTGGGAAAGAAAGGTGGGAGGGAAGGGGGTATATGTTTGACTATTTGACCCCGTTATTTAACTCAGGGGTGTGGGCTTTTGGTGTGGATGGGCCAGGGAAAGGTTGGGCCAAGGGGAAAGGGTGGGTTAGATTTATTAGTGGGTTAGGCTGGATTTTGGGTTTATAGGTAATAAAGGAGTCCGTTTGGTTGTAAATTATCACAAGGACCTAATGTGTAATTTTCTGAAAATTGAGGGGTTGGGTTTGACAACTTTCCAAACTTAGTCCAAGGGTAAAATATGCCAAGTGTGAATAACCAAAGGACCTTTGTTGAATATTTCTCAAAATTAATCACCAGGGATCATTTCTGCCAATTGTGAAACCTCAGGGACCAAACTTGTAAATTCTACAAACTTTTTACCCAAGGACCAATTTTGATAACTTTTGACTTTCAAAGGACTTTGGTTGACTTTTCTTCCAAAACAAATACTCAGGGACTGATTTTGTCAAGTTTTGAAAGTTGAGGGACTGAAACTGCCAATTATGCAAACTTTGTTCGTTTTTCATTTGCTTTCAATCATTTTGCACCTGAAACATATAAAACACAATCCAGGAATATTTTCTGTATTTTGAGGCATTTCTGAGTGTTTTTTAAATGTTTTTGCAGTTCAGATTGGACAAAAATGATGAGTATTTACACACTCATCAATCCCCCACACTAAAATATTGCTAGTCCCTAGCAATCTTTTATGAAAATTTAATGGATTTGATTTCTCTTTACCAAAAGCCATTACTTCTGGAGTATCCAATGTTTTGGTATGATACTTTGGCACATTGATAACCAAATGATTTTTAGCAAACCATCAGTTGTCAACGGATTTGATTTGTCTTTACCCAAAGCCGTTTGCTTTTGGACTAGCCAACTCTTTGATAGACTAAAGTTATCATCTTGGTGAGTTGATTACCAATTATGGTTTTTCCACTGCCTTTACCACAAGCCATAACCTTGTGGGCTAGCCAACTCTTCACTATCAAAGATATGGTGAGTCGAATACCATACAATTTTTGGCAAATTGTCAGCCATAAACGGATTTGCGATATCTTTACCTAGAGCCGTTTGCTCTCGGATTAGCCAGTCCTTATGTGGTTTAGACATGGTGGACTGATAACCATTTGTCGTGTTAGTGCAAAGCACTTCCACCAAGTAAAAAAAATTTTAAAATTTTGGCCAAAATGGGGGTATTAGGGCACTAGAGGGTACAAATGTGATCAAATTCGCCAGAATTTCCCCCCCCCCCCACCACACTTAGAATTGAATATTGCCCTCAATATTCAAAGTACCGGCTATTATGCCGACACTTTGAAACGTAAAAAAGCTTAGATTTAGGCAAGTGTGGGAACACCATTTTTTTTTCTTTATTTTTTATTTTTTTTAATTTTTATTTTTTTTGTACAAACAACAGCAGGGTTAACTCCCCCACAATTAGGTGTTAGAAAAGAGAAAGAAGTCAGATACATGGGTGAAAACCCATGTTGTGCTAATGTTTTTGTTCACCGAGTCACTAGCTTGACTCGATCCCCGCATTCATTGGTTCATGGGGAAAGTCTGAAGATCCGGGACAACCATGGGTGGTATGTCCTCTCCAAAGTAGTGCTTTAACCGATGGCCGTTCACTTTGAAATTTGGACCGTCATTTTGAGATAACTCAACGGTACCATATGGATAAACTTTTGCAAT
Organism: Artemisia annua; assembly: GCA_014162995.1. Taxonomy (NCBI): domain Eukaryota; kingdom Viridiplantae; phylum Streptophyta; class Magnoliopsida; order Asterales; family Asteraceae; genus Artemisia; species Artemisia annua. The sequence goes on from LBNU01021093.1 coordinate 134,522, forward strand.
AGTGAATGGTCCAGTCCAACGGGTTTTGAGTTTACCCGAGAAGATCTTTAATCGTGAATTGAAATGAAGGACTCGATCACCAACGTTGAAAACACGGTTCTTTATCTTTGAGTCATGAATCTTCTTTGTCTTTTCCTTGTAGATCAAAGAGTTCTCGTATGCCTGATCACGAAGTTCATTTAATTCATTCAGCTGAACTTTACAGTGTTCACCCACTGTCTGAAGATCAAAGTTAGCATGTTTCAAGGCCCAGTAGGCTTTGTGCTCAAGCTCAATCGGTAGATGACATGCCTTTCCATACATAAGCTTGTAGGGAGTACACCCGATGGGTATTTTATATGCTGTACGAAAGGCCCAGAGTGCATCATCTAGTTTATCCGACCAAGAGGCACGGTTTTCACCTACGGTCCTTTCTAGAATTCTTTTAATACCACGGTTGGAAACTTCCACTTGCCCACTTGTTTGGGGGTGATACGCGGTGGAAAGACGGTGAGTTACACCATACTTTTGCATGACTTTGTCAAATTTGTCATTGCAAAAATGCGTACCATGATCACTGATGATGGCACGTGGAGTTCCGAACCTAGCAAAAAGAGATTTCAGAAACTTTACAACAACTCGGGCATCATTGGTGGGTAATGCCTTCGCTTCAACCCATTTTGAAAAATAGTCAACGGCCACGAGAATGTATTTGTTTCCTCGAGATGATACAAACGGCCCCATAAAGTCAATGCACCATACGTCAAAGATTTCACAAACTTGAATTGCATTTTGAGGCATTTCATTCCTTTGTGAATTATTCTCGTGACGCTGACAAGCGTCACAAGTTTTGACAAAGTCATGAGCATCTTTGTAGATTGTGGGCCAGTAGAAACCAGAATCAAACACCTTTTTGGCGGTGTAATTTGGGCTATGATGTCCCCTCGTGGGTCCACCATGACAAGCTTTAAGAATATCCATGGCTTCTTGGCCATGAACACACCGCCTGATGACTTGATCCNTTTTGACAAAGTCATGAGCATCTTTGTAGATTGTGGGCCAGTAGAAACCAGAATCAAACACCTTTTTGGCGGTGTAATTTGGGCTATGATGTCCCCCCGTGGGTCCACCATGACAAGCTTTAAGAATATCCATGGCTTCTTGGCCATGAACACACCGCCTGATGACTTGATCCGTACAGATTTTGAACATATAGGGGTCGTCCCAGAAGTAATGTTAACATCTTTGAAGAACTTATTCTTCTGTTGGGATGACATCCCTTTCACAACAAAGTTACCCGCATGGTAGTTTGCAAAGTCGGCAAACCATGGGGTAGTAGAATCACCACGAAAAGAAACCGCATTGAGTGTCTCGAGAGGAAACGTTTCATTTATTTCCTTTTTCTCGTACACATCTTGGTGAGGGTTTTCTAATCTGGATAAATGATCAGCCGCTAGGTTCTCATCTCCTTTTTTATCACGGATGATGATATCAAATTCTTGCAGGAGGAGAACCCATCGGAGCAATCTCGGCTTTGCATCTTGTTTGGCAAAGAGATATTTCAGAGCCGAGTGATCCGTATACACTATGCATTTAGTCAAGATTAAGTATGGCCGGAATTTCTCAAAAGCAAACACCGCAGCTAATAACTCTTTTTCCGTTGTGGTGTAATGATTCTGAGCCTCAGTCATAGTTTTACTTGCATAATGTATAGGCTGAAAGTGTTTTGTTTTTCGTTGCCCCAAGACCGCACCTATAGCAAAATCACTTGCATCGCACATGAGTTCAAAAGGCAGGTCCCAATCGGGGGCAACTAGGATGGGTGCTTCGGTAAGCTTTTTCTTCAGAGTCTGAAAAGCTTCGATGCACTCGGGAGAGAAGATGAAAGGAGCATATTTCTCAAGAAGANTGATTCTGAGCCTCAGTCATAGTTTTACTTGCATAATGTATAGGCTGAAAGTGTTTTGTTTTTCGTTGCCCCAAGACCGCACCTATAGCAAAATCACTTGCATCGCACATGAGTTCAAAAGGCAGGTCCCAATCGGGGGCAACTAGGATGGGTGCTTCGGTAAGCTTTTTCTTCAGAGTCTGAAAAGCTTCGATGCACTCGGGAGAGAAGATGAAAGGAGCATATTTCTCAAGAAGATGAGTCATGGGCCGGGCGATTTTAGAAAAATCTTGTATGAATCTACGATAGAATCCGGCATGACCAAGGAAACTCCTGACACCTTTGACAGTGGTGGGATGAGGCAGTTTAGCAATGACATCAACTTTAGCTTTGTCAACCTCAATCCCGTTCTTTGAAATCTTATGGTCAAGGACAATGCCTTCTTTGACCATAAAGTGACTCTTCTCCCAATTTAGACAAAGATTGGTGTCTTCACATCGTTTAAGCATGTTTTCTAAATGGGAGAGACATGATTGGAAAGAATCCCCAATGACCGAGAAGTCATCCATAAAGACCTCCATAGTTTTCCCAATCATATCGTGAAATATGGCCATCATACACCTTTGGAACGTGCCAGGAGCATTACATAAGTTAAAAAGGCATACGTCGGTAGGCAAAAGTTCTGCAGGGGCATGTAAAGGTGATCTTTTCTTGATCCTGCGGATCAATGGGAATCTGAAAGTAATCCGAGAAACCGTCTAGGAAACAATAGTACTCGTTTCCTGCTAATCTCTCGAGCATTTGGTCCATGAAGGGTATAGGAAAATGGTCTTTACGAGTGGCGTCATTTAACTTTCGATAGTCAATGCACACACGCCATCCCGTAACCAATCGAGTTGGAATCAACTCGTTTTCTTCATTTGTGACAACAGTAATGCCACCCTTTTTAGGAACACAGTGAATGGGACTAACCCAAGGACTATCAGAGATAGGGTAAATCAATCCGGCATCAAGAAGTTTGATAACTTCTTGTTTGATAACCTCGTGAATTTTAGGATTAACCCTTCTTTGTTGTTGAACTGCTGGTTTAAAGTCATCCTCCATTAAAATCTTGTGTGTACAAAATTCTGGGTTAATACCCTTGATGTCAGAGAGTTTCCAAGCAATGGCCTGCTTGTGTGACTTTAAAACCTTTATAAGAGCAGCCTTTTCCTCATCACTTAAGTCTTTTGCAATTATGACGGGTAATTTTTCATCACCCTCAAGATGAGGCGGTAACTCCTTGAGTTCGACCTTGGGAAGTTCATCAACTTTCTTAATTGATTTAATTTCCTCTTTATGAAGTTTTGTGGAAGAACAGGAGGAGGAGAGGGATCTTCATTCAACAGCTTTTCAAGGAGAAGGATATCCCTATCCGGGTCAATCTCTTGGTTATCAATTCTCTCGGGAATCGAATCACTTTTGAGAAAGGCCTCTATTTCCTCTAAGATGAAATCACTTCCCTCAAACGGAGTGAGAGAAGGATAAGAATTAGCAATGATAGGTTGAGAGGAGGGAGTGCGATTGCCACTCAGAGAATTATCGGTGAAACCAAGAATTTCTTGAGAATACTCTTCCGAAGCAACATCGATGACATCGATTCTGTTAATTTCTGCTGAGTCATAATTGGAAGAGTACCTCGAAGTTTGATCAAGGTTGAATATGATAGCTTCATTACCAACACGTAGAGTGATTTCTTCTTCGAATACATCGATCAAAGCACGGCCCGTTCTTAGGAATCCCCTCCCTAAAATGAGAGGAACCCTCGGATCTGCATCAAAATCAAAAATCACGAAATCTGCAGGAAATTGAAACTTTCCTACTTTTACCAACACATCCTCAGCAATGCCGAGGGGACGAGATATGGAACGGTCTGCAAGCTCAAGAGTCATGCAGGTAGGAGTGAGTTCAGGAAGAGAGAGTCTCTTCTAGACTGAGTGAGGCATCAGGTTGATGCTTGCACCAAGATTGGCCAAGGAAAAACATTTAACCATCCCCGAGAAAATGCAAGGAATGAGAAATTTCCCGGGATCTCCCAGCTTTTTGGGAAGCTGTTTCAACAGAACTGCAGAGCAGTTTTCATTTAACGGAGTTTTTGCCATCTCAAAGAGTTTTTCCTTGTTTAACAAGTTCTTGATTGTTGATGCAAACTTGGGCATCAGAAGAATAGCATCCGCAAAGCTTATATCAAAATGTAATTCTTGAAAAATTTGGAGGAATTTATCCATTTGATGACTGGCTTTTTCACGGAACTTTTGATCATTTAAACGTGAAGGATAAGGAATTGAAGGCTTAGGGTTGGGTTTTTCAACGGGAGTTACTGGAGGTTCAAAAACAACTCCAGGTTTGGTTTTGGGTTTCGGGACCGGGACAACTTAAGGGTGGACGTCGTTGGTACCTCCGTTATTAGTAGGAAGTACCGTGTCCGTAGTGACCTCAGGTTCACGTTCCGCTACCTTGGGAGGAAGAGAAGAAGAGGTAGACGGAATTGTAGGTCCATTACATGAAAATCCACTTCGGGTGGTGATCGCCTTAACATCACCCATCGGGTTAGCGACCGTGTTGCTAGGAAGTGTTCCTGAGCCCGAGGGTCGATCATTTAAAGACTTCTTAAGTTCATAGATTTGGCTGACCAATAACCGATTTGTTTCCTCTTGTGATTTCATGAATTGTTTCAATAACTCATTGGAGGAAGATTAGGGTTGAACAATGTTTTGATTTTGGTTAGGAAAATTTTAAGCACGGTTGTTTTGAAAATTTCCGTGATTGTAGTTGTTATTACCCTAAAAATTATTTCCCTGATGAAAATTCCCCTGATTATGATATTTATTCCCTGATTACCATGACCTTGATTTCTTTGAAAATTTCCTTGGTTTTGAAAGCCCTGATTTTGACCGGAATTGAAATTCCCTTGGTTTTGAAAACCTTGGTTCATTCGATTTTGGTTCTGATTTTGATGAAAATTTTGGTTCCGGTTTTGAGCATTTTGGTTTTGAGACTGATTGAAACCGAGAGGTCCAAGATAATTGTTGGAACGATAGCTTAAGAGATTACGGTCGCCCTGTGGTTGGTAAGAGTTACCCCCTGCATTGTAGGAACCTTGAGCAGCATATATGTTATCATGAGCGAAGCCACCGGTGGCTGGGCACTCAGTATATGGATGTGGACCACCACATGTTTCACAACTTTGACTGACAGCTCTAACTTGATGATTTTGATTCGTCTGATGCATCCGTAGAATCGCAGTGGACAAATCATCGAGCTTTTTGGTGAGAGCAGCCATTTCATTAGAGGCTGGAGTGACAGATTTACATGAATCATTCCTCTCAGCTGAGGAATCCCAAAAAATGTGGTGGGCAGTCATGTTTTCAATAAGATCGTAGCACTCTTTGGGGGTTCTTTTCATGAAAGTCCCACCAGCAGCAGCGTTGATCGTGTCACGATGACGAAGTGTCAACCCATTATAGAAGGTATCTATGATGGTGACAAGAAGCATGTTGTGATTAGGACAACGATCGATTGCAAGCTTATAGCGTTCCCATGCCTCAAATAAGGACTCGTCGGGATGCTGTCTGAAGTTGCTAATATCATTTCTCAATTTTGTTACCATGGATGGTGGAAAATATTTTGCTAAAAATTTGGTAACCATTTCATCAAAAGTGTGGATCGAATTTTTCGGGAGACGATCAAACCAGGAAGTGGCATGATGAGTGAGAGAATATGGGAAGAGATATAAGCGAAGGCCATCTTCGGTGACACCATTCTGCTTCATACTCTGGGTGACGGTTAAAAATTTATCGAGATGCTTGTTTGCATCGTCACCGGGTAAACCGTGGAACTGGCACGAATTCTGGACTTGCTGGATCATGTGGTGCTTGAGTCCAAAATCTGTGGCTTCAATAGTGAGTGGTGCAATGGGTCCTCCCCTCCCTTGCATGGTGGGCTGACACAGCTCCTCCATCGTACGGAGGTCGGGTTCTGGGTCATCCTTGGGAGGGGGTGGTGGTGGTGGTGGTGGCGACAACAGTATATAATTCAGCTACGCTTCTTCGACGATTACGCCTTGTTTGGGAACGAGTGCGCATGCACTAAAAACAATCAATATTAAAACAAGATCGAGGCAAAACGACAGAGAACTTAAACCAATAATCACAATATGAATGGCTTCTTTGAAAAAGGTACACCAATTCACAAGGATACAAAGGAAAGTTTTAATCTTTAGTATGGGAACTTATTAATGGTCATACCCCCAGTTAGGTAGTATTCTGTCTTGGTTCTCGATGGTATATTTTATGTATTTATTAACAATAAAACAACAAATGTTTTTGGCTTTTTGTGGGTGTGTATGAAAAAAACTTTTGGAAATATTTTTGGAATCGATTCGTTAACCGAAATCGTTTCTTTAAGACTACTCGCAGGGTGGCGGAAGAGAAGAATGATCTCTTTTCAGTTCGTAATTTAATGTCAGAACTTTCGTATTCCACCTGTATATGTTGTAATCTTAAAGAAGACGAAGTAATTTAACTTCACGATTTGTTTTGTTGTTTTTGGTTTTTTTGTTGTTGTTAACACTTTAGGAAAAGTGTTAATGACTTTTTTCTGATATGATTAAGATTTTTATAAAAATTTACAAAGTGGTGAAATTTGTACAAGGAGGGTTTTGAAATCACTAAACTTAAAGGTTTTTGAAAACACGCAACAACCTCCCCGGCAGCGGCGCCAAAATTTGACTCCTCCCAAACTAACCAGTCAACCAGGTGTGGTCAACAAATCAAATCTGAGAGAGGAGAGATCAATTTATGATCCGGTGCATGCACAGTGTATTCCCGGGTCGTTATGTCCCAGCGAGATTGAAATTGTATTTGGAAAACGTTCAAGGGATTCAGTGATTGGGAATAGTAACAAATAATGATTTGGATTAATTACACTAAGCATATATAAATTAAAATAAAGCAGAATAGCAATATTAACAATAACTGGAAATCAGATAAACCTAAAACGTAATTAAAATTAAAACAAACGTAAACCCGTACTGGGAAAAGGACAAATTAAGCAGAAATAAACTAGAGGGGGTGAAAATGACTTTTTCACAAACTTATTATTAAAAGAAAATTTAATTAAAAAGAAAATTATTTTTTTGATTATTTTATTATTTAATATTAATTATTAATTAAAAACTATTTAATTACTTATTTAAACTAATTTAAATTACTAATAATACTAAAATAACTTAGATAATTATGAATTTTTTTATAAAACTAAGTAACCATTACAGGAATCCTAAAAAATTATAAAAAGTTTATAAAAATTATAATTAAACTATTTTACTAATTATTTACTTAATTATTAATTAAAAGCTAATTAAACTAAATTAATTAAGAAAAATAGCAAATGATCAGTAACAATTATGAAACTATTTTTTAAAAATACGTTATAATTTATAAAATCTAGGAAAAATGTAAAAAGATACTAGAGTTTAATAAAAAGAAATTAAACTATTTAATTAACTAATATTACTTAATTATTATTTAAACTAATATTAATTATAATAAATATTAAATGAAAAGAGTTAAATCTGAAAAATTTTATATAAATACTATAACATATCTGAAACTTAAGAAAAATATAAAATTGAGAATTGCTTTTTGAAAAAGCTGAAAAATAAGCCAAATGGCTTAAATAGAAGCTATCACTTTTTTAAAAGTGATGCTTTTGTGATTTTTCTTTTTGGAAACTGATTATACACTAAAAATAAGCAACTTTTGTGAAAACACTTTTTGTGAAACTCAAAAATAAGCAATGTGTGATCTTATGTTTTCCATGGTTAGATTTTTAAGGCAAAAATGGATTTTGATTGAGAACAAGCTAGTAATAAGCTACACTGATGAACACAGAGGGTAAATTAAGCTACAAACAAGTGAGATGAACATAAAATAAGCCAGAGAGATGGAAAAAGCACACTGAATAAGCTATGAGTCACAAATAAGCAATCCAAATACTACTCAGAACAAACAGGCTACAAGGGCTTATTGCAGGCCAATTTCAAACAAGGACAAAAGCTCTAAAGACCGAAATAAGCCTGAATCTAACAAGTTCACACAAAGGGCTCTTCAAAAAGCCAAAGCTCACACTGTGGGACCCACTGTGGAGCTTATGAGAGACCAATGAAAAACCTTGTATACACTGAGGACTCAGTGCACACTAGGAAATGGGACAAAGTAAAAGCCACTAGCAGGCTTGGCAAATAAGCTAGAAAATGCAAAACAAGACTTGGTTCTATAAGATAGGTTCCTGAGCTTTCCAAAAAGCCAAGAATTACAACCTGGGTCCCACTAATAAGCTCTGTGTGAGCTTATGAAAGTGGATGTAAAATCTGGTACAGAGGAGGTAAAAGCTTCACAGGTCAGGTTCAAGGCCAAATTTTTGTGAGTAAATGATTTCCAAAATATGATTTTCTTTTTGTTATGGATACACAAGCAATAAAATAACGCAAATCAACAAAAAGTTTGGATTTCCAATCCCTAATGAACCCTACAGATCATAAAGAAAAACAGGCCATTTCACTGAATATGCAATTTTGACTTTGTGAGATTTTTGAGAACTTTGACTTTTGTGAGATTTGATTGATCCTACTTGACAGAAAATGATGTGATAAGTTGTAATAAGACTATACTAATCTAGATTAACAACTTATGAAACCTTTTGAATGATTGTGTTGACAAAATCCTTAACAGTGTACAAATGAAATGAGATCAAAGGGCTTTTTGACTTTTCTTACAAAGGGTCACTGGTTTTTATGATTGACTTGTCCTATTTATACCTAATGTATCATGTTTCAACAAAGAGCAACAACATAAACAACCTGGATCCAAGAAATGACAACAAATCCAAACAACCCTTTTGCTGAACTGTTTTGTGATTTAGGATGTAAATCAATGTTTTAGACCAAAATACTGATTCCTAAGGACTTATTGTGATGCTTAAACCTTATAGAAACACAAAAACATCAAGTTTAACCACTAACACACATGAATCAATATGAAGCTAATTTGACAGTGAAACCAGTGAAAGTATGCACAATGAAATTTTAGTGAACAAGTAACAACTATTAAGCAACAACTTATCTAAGGGACACTAATTAAGCATAAAAACACTGATATAAGTGATAAGGCGAAAAGTGTACCGCTTTTGAGGGGTCATTTAAGCCCGAATTCGTATTTATTTGATCAAATATTGCCCTAAATCATTCCTTTTGTCATTTTAGGTACTTTGGAGAAGAAATCTGAAAAAGGAAGCATTTTGGATGTTTTTGAAGCATAAAAGTGAAGAAAACGACAAAGTCTCCAAATTATAATGTAACAGTACCTGACGGCGTCACGGCTTGTGAGGTGACGGCGTCAAGCTAGGACAAAAGAGGTGGATATGAAGGTTTTCCTTGACGGGCCAGAATGGGATTTTGGAATTTAAAGAGTGACGGCGCCAGGTGATAAAGAGTGACGACATCAGAAAGAATTCTTGCACGAGAAGAAACCAAAGTGGAACCGTCACAAGTTAATCAAGACAATCATAACTTGCGCGCGGAGTAGCTGTCACTGTTTTGGCCATAAAATCTTCATACGAACTCGGATTTGGGTGATTCAAAAGGCCACGCGAAGAGGACGAAAAGATCTACAATTTGTTGAAAAAGGGAAGTTGACGCCGTCAAGTGTATAAGGTGACGCCGTCAAGCCTTGCCGACAGAAACATTGCCTATAAATACAACATCATAACTTCATTATTTGTAAGCCCCAAACCCTAAGTCCGATTCTAGGGTTAGGTTAGGTGTTTTTCCAGCAACTTAGAGGGTCGTAATCACTCCATAAACATCTTGTATTGATGTGTTGATTCTATCTTAATTATGTCTTCCATTATTATTGTTGCTTGTTCTTCATTGATTATGTTTTGCTAAATCACCTAGTGTTTACCTATGATTGTGTGAAACTTGTGTATAACTAATTAGATCTTATTGATTTCTTATTGATGTGTGTGTCTATCTCCATCAATTAAGGAGTGAAACCTTCAATAGATCTAGTTGGTTTAGTTTATAATTCTTGCTTCCTATTGTTTCTTGTTTTGATTGGGTGATATCGATGTTAGGCTTAAGAAAACTGGCTAACCTCCTATACGGTAACTTGCTTGAACGTCTTAAGAAACATGAACCAAGGTTTACTACGGTTATATGGTTGTATTTAATGCATGAGCGAATTCTAGTGATCCCATGTTAGGAGCTTCTTAGCCGGCTCGACATAGGAGTGAAGTAGGAGCTTATAAAGTTGGGGAAGTTTGTACACAGCCCTACGAATGGTATTAAGGAATGCAACCCGTCAATTAAAACAAGGTGTGACAA
>LBNU01021093.1:170068-215864 GCA_014162995.1 Artemisia annua
CATGGTTGCTAAGTCGAGTCATATCTTGTACATATTGTTTTGGGACGATTGGGACTCATGGGTAAAGTACTATTGTCATGGAGTAATGGGGAAGAAGTCAATTATTACCCCCATATGTGCATCAAATGTTTTAAAGTACTTCAAATGTTTCGATTATCTTAATTTGAGTCATTAGAACAGTTATTTGTAAATTATGTAAAAGTTCAAGTGTAAGGGGAGAACCGAGGCCCATATGATGTATTATTTTGGATGGTAGGGCAAGAGTGTATGAAAAAAAATCGAAAAACAAGAAAAGAAATTAGAAAAAGAAAAGTGAAAAAAACATACGGACTACCATCCCGTTTCCTTTTATGTTTATTTTATATTTTTGTTATTTCATAGTTATCTTAAGTTGAGTCGAGTATTGGCTTAGAAACGCCGCATTGTACATGTAATTGACCAAGATGATTAACTCGCCACCAGTAAAAATATCCTTTATTCCAACAAACCGTGTTTATCGTATCCCTACACCTAACATTATAACCTTTGAAAAGCTATCTTTGATAGTTTTCCTAGGTGCTTACGCAAGTGGTGGAGGTTTTTGATCCTTCCCCAAGCCTATGGTAATCTATTTGCTATCACGGGTACTGAGTGATATTTTTCCATTTCCATTAGTTATACATAGGTTTATTACACCCGAGAGATGAGAGTATCTAAACACTATTTGTGAGGTGCTAGTGTATGCCTTCCGTGCTTGTTATGACTAGGGTGGAATGATCATTTGTTGTGATTACTTTTATATTAGTGTTAAATGACCCTAGCTTATATTTTGATTGGAATAAAAACGCATTTGCTTGAGGACAAGCAAATCTCAAGTGTAAGGGTATTTGATGAGGCGAAAAGTGTTACGCTTTTAGGGGGTCATTTAGGCCCTAAATCGTGATTTTATGGTCAATTATTACCTTAAATCATTCCTTTATCATTTTAGGTACTTTTGAGAGGAATTCTGTAAAATGAAGCATTTTGGACGTTTTTGGAGCAAAAAGTGAAGAAAACGACAAAGTCATGAAATCATGCTGGAAATTGTACCTGACGGGGTCAGACACCAAAAGGTGACGCCGTCACTTGAAGACAAAAGAGGTGGATTTATGTTTGTACCAGACGCTCAAGAGAAGAAATCAAGGTTTAACACCTGACGGCGTCATGTGTTATAAAATGCAGGCCGTCTCGTGTAATGCTAAAGAGAGACGACCTAGAGGTTTTTATAAGGTGACGCCGTCAGAAGTGGATCTAGGTGATCCGAGAACCGTAAACACGGCGAGTTGACGGCGTCAGAAGCTATAAGCTGACGCCGTCAGAATGTAATATCTATATATATTTTAGGATTTTTCATTCATTAAGGAGAGGAACTTTTTGGTGGAACACACACACAAATCCTAGTACGATTTTCTGACCTTTTCAAGGGTTTCATACCCTTGTATCTTCCATATTCAATTAAAGATAAGTTATCCATCAATAATTCAATATGTCTATGTGTTGTTTGATTATATCTTATGCTTGTCTTTCTTTTAACATGCTAGGCTAGGTTTATGTAACACCCCCATTTTTCATAGATCGCAGCGGATTTAGAGTTGGGGTATTACTTCATGGAAACAAAGACAAGATAATAGAAAACGACTCAAAAAGAGACATTTTTCAAAAAGGTGTTATCATTCATTTATTCATCAGAGTTTTTACAGTAAAAGATATACTTTTACCAAAAGAGAGGTCCCTAAGATACGTTTTTAGGCAAAAACTGATGAATGATAACTATTATGGACGTCCTCATGTCCAGTTCTTCTCCGTGCCAGGATTCCTAAAGAGCTTAATTACTTAGGATAACATGCTTAAAAGTCAACACTAAGGTTGAGTGAGAGTCATAGGTTTAAGTAGATAGAGTGTGTGTGAATACAAGTTCCACAGGGTTCAGCTTAAACCCTATGTGTGGAAAAGTTAGTGATAGTGGGTATATTGCACTAAGCTCATGAACCACACGTTAACAGTCCGGGTCATGGGGTCTGCACACCAAACCATGAGGGGACGGGAAGGATAACTTTGCCAAAGTTAATCATTCAGAGAGGGTTCAAATATAGTACTTATTGATACCCTCCAGTGAGAGGTAGTATCAACGGGAGTTGTCAAACTCCAATAAATCTATCAACTATATTCGCGTTCACTTGTGTAAAATATCACAAGTGATTAGATTCATGAATTTGGTTATGTAATGATGGCAGATAGTTTACTCGTGCAACAACGAAAGAAAAAGACTTGTATCGGTTTAAAGCATGTATCCCACTCACAGGGTTGTAAAGCATTTAAAAGTAAGGCTATGAAAACTCACGGAAAAAGAGTGTGAGGCTATGAGCTCACCTGGGTCTTAAGGTAAGTAAAGTAGGGGTTTAGACAGCTCACTCACGTATCCTGGGGGGTAGTGTAGGTGTGTATGTATGTCAAGTCTTAGTTTAGGCTTTCTCAATTAATCACTCTTAAGGTCTTTATATATAACATAACACCGTTCGGGCCATCGTAATCCAGAAGTATAACTCCTCACATGAAGCTCCCTACTATTGTATTATGTTATCAACATAATACCGTTCGGGCCATTATAATTCAGAAGTATATAACTCCTCACACGAAGTTCCCTATTATTGAGTTATGTTGTTATTCGGTTTAGTTATAACATAACACCATTCGGGCCATCATAATTCAGAGGTCATGCAATAATCGTTTGAGGAGCCAGGGCACTTTAAATCGTAAACCCAGCAAACTCGTCAAAACGAAATATCCACATGATACCCCTACATGAAGCTCCCTAGTATTGTGTTATGCTTCTAACTTAAAATAGGTTTTTCACTTATATGAAAATAGTCCGTTTATACCCTTCAAGTTTACATATTTACACTTTCTACCCTATACTTATAAACTTATAACATTTAAGCATATAACTTCCTAACTTTTACACATTTAGTCCCTATACTTATATATTTTAGAGAAATGGAAAAAATGGTCCTTTAACTATACTAACTTTCAATATTTACCCTTTATACCCTTAACTTAATACTATTTGCAAAACTAGTCCTTTTAAGTTTATAAGTTATTTTACTTTCTATCCTAGGGTTTTAGAACTTTGCAAAAAGAGTCCTTATACTTATAACTTTTAAGAAATGTCAAAAACAGTCCCCTAAACTTCATATTTTCAGAAATTTACCATATATACCCTTATGCATGAAAACTATTGCAAAACTAGTCCTTTTTCCATGAAAATTGTATTCTAATGAGATAATTAAGTTTCCTAGCTTATGTTTAGTTAATATATACTTAATTAAGTCTCCTAATTCAGATTATATCACATAATAAGGTAATTTAGCACATAAACATGTAATTATCCAAAATTAGGGTTTTTAAATGAAAACTTCTAAAAGAAAAGGTTCAAGGCTACTCTAAGGCTTCTAAGGCATAACCTAAGTGTTCTAGGTCAGTACTAGGATCAAAGTTTAGGCTTACATAGGTCGTGCACGGCTTAACGTGACTAGTTAGGGTTTTCTCGGCCAAAACTCAACTCGACAAGGATCAAGGGCTTCGCTACTCGACTTCTATGGGTTCTAAGGGTCTTAGACTACAGAAATGTATAGGTAAAGAAGAGAGGGGAGGTGTGGAATGAAATGGTGTGGGTTCGTGGGGTATTTATAGGGTCGAGAGGAGTAGCGAGCAAGAAAGAGTGTGCTAGGTGTCGAGGAGGGGGGAGGCCAAGTAAGCTAAGCTAGAGGGTTGTGTGGAAGGTCTAAAGGGTGACTAAGGTGAGCTATGATGTAGCTAGGGGGCTGCCTAGGCCGGTTGTGGTGGTGGTGAAGCTAACGAGCAAAGGAGGTGACAAGGAGGTGATGCACCTCCTTGCTTGCTTTCTTGTGAGGTGCTAGGTTGCTAGCTTAGTATAAGGGAGGTGCTAGGGTGCTAGCTTGTGAGTTTTAAGGTGCTAAGATAGCTTAGTTTAGGTGTTAGGTTTAGTTTTAACCTAATTTTGTCTAGTGAGAGTTTAGGGTTTTTCCTAGGCTTTAGTGCCTAGTTTAGGGTCCTATGGGTGTTTAGTGACTAATATTAAGTCCAAGGAGGCTTATACTAAGTGGTGGTAGCTTATGGTAAAAGTTTGGGAAAGTTTAACCTAGTTTCCGGGAAGTTATGTCCTAGTTATGGTTTTGTGCTTATGGGACTTGTACCTAAGTTCTAGGGAGTTGTACTATGATCTAGGGAGTCTAATATGTCCTAAGGTTACTATTATAACTCATACCTAAGCCTTGAGCACTTTCAATCTAGTTCAGATAAGCAATTAGGGTTTTAAAGATAACCATAAACACATAGGTGCAATTAGGGTTTTCTGATGAGTATAGTGTATTAGAGTGATAGTTTACTTAGTGAAAATGTGTTTAAAACCTAGAATTGACATACCGGGATGTTTACATCAAGTGAACATAGTAGTGGTTGGCATAGGTGGATACGTGAGCTTGTCTAGAGGTTATATAGGTAATAGTGGTATAGCAAAGCAAAAATTTTACTCGGGAAATAGCTATAGGCATTTCTAACCTAGATTGTGCTTAGTGAGGGCCTATGTTAAGTTACTAAGGCTTTGCTAACCTATGGGAAGCTAGTAGGGAAGTTAGTGGGTTGCTACAGTTTATTTGTGTTTGCTTAGATGTAATGAAACCTAGTTATTGATTGTTGATTGATGGTTTGTTATTAATTGTTGTTGGGTGAATGATAATTAGGGGTGGCAATCGAGTCGTGTTCGTGTTGACCTATTCGGGTTGGCGAGTTGGCGGGTTGAAATAACCTCAACCCAAACACGACCCATTTATTAATCGTGTCAAGAAGCTCAACCCTAACCCAAACCTGCATAACACGTGTAACCCGTTTGTGACCCGTTTAACCTGTTTAAGTAAATAGGTCAACTAGTGAATAAGATTGGTGGTTTGTTAATTTAACTAGCTTAAATGCAAAAATGATATAAGGATCTAATATATGATAAAAATAACATACAAATAACTATACGACAATTTCAATGATATCTGAGTTATAAGTTATAAGCGTCAATTTCAATAAAATCTGAGTTATAATCATAATTCACTCATATTAAGAACATAACAAAATACATTTAATCCATATCTAACATTAAAACCAAGTTATATATTTTATTTTTAGAGGCTTATATACTTAAACGGGTTCACGTGTTGACCTGTTTAACACTTGCTCAACCCAAACACGACCCGTTTATTAAACGGGTTAGACGGGTTGACCTGTTTTTGACCCAAACCTGTTTATCCTCAACCCAAACCTGTTTAACTTCGTGTCGGGTTCGTGTCGTTTATCGTGTCGTGTCGAGAATTGCCACCCTTAATGATAATCGATGTTAGGCTTAAGAAAACTGGCTAATCTCCTATATGGTAACATGCTTGAACGTCTTAAGAAATATGAACCGGATGTGTACTACGATTTTAATGGTTGTATTTAATGCATAAGTGACTATTAAGGAGGCCATGGTTAGGATACTAAATGTGTCGCCATAGGAAGAGATAAAAGCTTATAGAGTTGGGGAAGATCGTACACGGCCCCACGAATGGTATTAAGGAATGCAACCCATCACCCACGCAATTGTAACAAACTTATCAATCAATAAAAGATAACTAGGGAGTAATGAAGTCTAAGTAAACACGTTTTCTCCATAATATAAGTTCTTTCATTTTATTTACTTGTCATTTTATTTATTTGTTTAAATAGTTATTTGGGTCAGTTGACTAAGCAACTAATTCCGCCAACTCTTCCAAAACCGAGATTTTTACTTGCCTTTCTTAAAATATAAAAATACAAAAAGAATCATCCCTCACCCTTAGACCTAATTAGAGTAGTTTTCAATCCTAACGACACTATTCCCCGAGAGAACGATCAATCCCCCGGTACTTGCCACTACACTATACTACATCGGTCAGGTACACTGCCTGGTGGGGATTGCAAGCTTCTCAAGATCCCTTGAGAGGTAAAACCTTTTGCGTAGACCGCAATCCACGCATCAAGGCTTACATGTAGTGTCAGTCACAGGTTCCAAAACCGAATCTTGCCCCAGGAGCAATCCAAAACTGTTCTTCAAATCAACAAGGTTAATGTCATCCTTCCAATTGTTATTCTTACCTTGAACATCCTGAGAAGGGGTCGTACTACTAGTAGGAGCTGTAGTAGGGTCGTTACAAGAAGGAGAACCAACATTAACAGTTGGTGAACCTGAATTAGTTTGAGATGTTGAGGCTCCACCCGCATTGGTCTTAACAACTGGTCTATAGTAATATGAAACCTTGGGCTTTTGAAACCGCACACCATCAATCTGTACTTTACCTTGTTGCTTACTATTTCCTTTCTTCGGATTAACCTCAATGAATCCTTCATCATCAACTGATGGGTTCTCAACCGGTTTAACACTTTTAGGACAGCCATTGTCATCATGATCAAAGATCTTACATGTTTCACACCTTGGCGGCTTCCACGCGTATTCAATATCAAGCGTTTCCAATGAATGGCCTAATCCATTAGGGTATGGAATCGCCACCACAATTGAGTCAAGCAAGGCTATCAACGAATAGACTTCCACAAGTACCCTAGCATAAGAGTTACGACCCTAAGATTTAAGGCACATGGCACTCGTATAGGCATCAAGCATAATGGGCCGTCCAAGTTGTGTAGAAATTAGGCTAAGACCCACTTCGGAATAAGCTACTAATGGAACATTGTGGATCTTAACCCAAACCGGAGCTGAAGTTATTCCATCTTTCTTAAGTATGGAATTAGGCGTCCAAATATTCAAAATAATAGGCGCATGACGAATCAACCACGGACCTTCCTCCAATACCCTTTCCATACCTTCTTTAGTTGCAAATTGAAAGAGAAAAAATCCATTATTAAGCATAACCTTTTGAAGACCAAATTTGGCCCATGTGTTCCGTACAAAATTTTCAGCGATTGGAAAAGCAAGTCGCTTTCCAATAAAATATCCATAAAGCGTATTAGCAAATCGGTTGCTTACCTCATTTACAACTTCCAATGGAATTGTAACATTTGCCCCAGCAACACATTCATTATTCCTCATTTCCGAAACCTTTACGACCTTCTTAGCCGAAGTATCCTTAAATATAGCCGCAAAGGATGTAGGGGCTGAAGCAGATTGGTTAGCCTCACTTGCAGCAGCATTAATATTGCCACCCAACTTATCCATAGTATTCGTATTCTTTAAGATCGATGCAATGTCCGGAGCAGTATCATGACCACCAACATCCCTATGACCATCAGAACCTTTTTCCATCTCTCGAAACCCACACACAAAACCCACTAACAAGCACCAAACGCCAAAAGAACCAGCATGCAGGCACAAACAATAATAAGAAAGAAAACCCTAACTCAAGGTTAGGGTTTAAACGAATACCTTAAATTTAGGATACATTTTCTTATTATGAATTACAAACCAAGACTATCAAACCAAGACTTACTAAATCAAACCAAGACTTACAAAAAAACTATATACGAAAACGACAAATGTTGGGGAGAATTACAAAAGTAAACGATTAAGTATCAATTCTCATACACATTGCAGTTTTACATTTATCAACGATATACGCACGCATCAAATTTACTTCAACAATAATAAGAAACAAAATTAAATTTAGGATACATTTTCATAAGTTTAAATTAAATTTAAAACCACCTAACATTGCACGTAAACTTAAGTTCGATATCTTAAATTGAGAAAAAAACAGTTGAATACCTTTAATTTAAACCGACCTAAAGTACAGTACCTTTTTATGCTATTTACCCATGGGTTAATAAGCAAGATATGGGGATATCGAAATTTATGGGGTCATATGAACCTTAATGGTTTTCAATGAGTCTGGTATTCAATTTCTACTACGATGTATCTCTAGGTATTAATATAACGCTTGTACAAATTTGTAATGTAGGGTCGTTTTACTTTTACAAAGGAAATCACCGATTACGGGCATATTCAAATGAGGATTTTTTATGGTATTTTTCGTGTGAACTGGGTTTGTAAGTGATTCCTGAATGGTTGGGTCTTGGTAGTTGTTTACATATCGATTAGGTTTTCGTATATGGTATTTTGGAGACCAATTGGGTATTTGATAAAAGTTGTAAAAAAGAAGATGTTGGGATACGGAAGTTTTAGGTGTTTTGGTATGGATGTAGTGCCGTGGTGTTAAATAAATATTGAAAGAGAGTTTTGATGTTGGCTTAAATGATTACCCCAAATTAATTGGTGACATGTCAACATTTATCATTAATGATACATATAAGAGGAATAATTAAAACTTTATATATTTAATAAAAATAAATAAAAAGTTAAGTACACACAAAAAGAAAAAATGTAAGGGGGGTGGCAGTCATGATCACATGCCTCCTCCATACCTCACCACCCACCAATAATATCATTCCACCTCATTCATGCCTCTCTCATGCCTCACCATAATTTTTTAGTGGCAACCATGATTTTATGTCTCATCTAATTTTATTTTTTTTTATTTTTTTTATTCATAATTATATTAAACAATTTAATAAAAACATAATATTTCATTAATAATTAAAAGAAAATTACATAATACTTTAAAAAAAATCACTAGTCATCGAGAATACATATCTAAAAATCGCACGAACGGGTTGTGATTGAACTTGCGGACGAACGGGTTGTGATCGAGAGACCCGTCCACGACCTTTGGATGATGTTGAAACACCTTTTGATTTCTTTTGATCCATGCTTAATTTTTTTTTAAAGTATTAGAGTTGAAAGGAAGTGGTAATGTGAATTGAAAGTGGTTAAAAATGTGAATTGGAAATGGTTATTTATAAAGGGATTTTTTTTTTTTATTTTTTTTTTATTTATTTTTTTTTGTGCACGCCCAACGTTCCAAAATATTACCGTTCAACGGTCACTTTTTTGTTCACTTTCTCCATGCCTCAACGGCAATAGATGCAGAAGACAACCATGCCGATTAGGTGGCGGCGGTGTTGCCGCTCGGCATGGGCTCAAACCGCTCCATGCCGTCCTCCATTGCCAGTACCCTAAGGTTTGATACATTTATAAACTATTATCTCTTCATATAATTGTCATCACAAAGTTTAAGGACGGAAAATTTCAAAGTCATTATTTATCTCTTAAAGTCAATGTTTTTTTCAAAGAGATGTTTACACGTCACAAACGACTAGAATAAAAGACACGTACAAACAAGTCCACCCTTGTATATACCGTAAAGAACTACCATCGCTAATAACCACCCCCCGTTCTCCGTTTTTACTATTACCGTACATCCGTCAACTACCATTATTTTTGTTCATTTATCTCAGCTGCATTGCACGAGCGCCGTTTAAGTACCAATTAAAGTTTGAACTATAATATCACATTTTTTGAATATCATTATATTTGTTTGTAAGTGCTTTAAATCTGAATCAATTAATATAAACCGTGATTAGTAGTTTAGTACCAACTAAATTATAGTCTTATTAGTTTTTAATCAAGGTGGTTAATTTTTCACTTAACGCTAATAAAATATTTTGGTAACGGTTTTAGTCTAAGCATTAATTGACAAGTGTATAATATTAAATACGGTTTCGTTATGTTTCAAACTAGAAAATATATTTTCTAGGAACTATAAGTTTTATAATCTTCTGTTGATTGGAATCTCATGTGTCGTGATATCATGCCGGTCGGAATTAACCCCACAAAGGTCCCTGGGTTTCATCATTTAAAAAGTGATATTAATAATATTTAGTTAGAATGTAAATGAAAAATGAAGTCTTTAGTTAAGCTAAAAATCATGCAGTTAGTATTAAACGAATATTATTGTTTGGAAGTCGCTATCCAAAAGAGTGTTGCTAAATATATTTAGTACTAGTTAACGGAATTAAAAACTAATAAGTTGTTTGTTACGGGAGTATTTTGCGCTACATTTCAATTTCCAAAAATTATGGTCAAAAGATTCACTCACGAGCCAAAGCCAGAGTGGAGGCTTTGACTAGCAACCCTCAGAAAATTGGAGGATGAATACGGAAATATATTTTAGACTAAATTGCTAAAAGTGTGACGTGTCAAAATCTCAACCGTAGTCTTTACGAACTTCAATAATACACTGCATAAATTATATGTTAAAGTGATAAAAGTGCTGTTAAAACCGAGATCTTAGTACGAATCGTTTATATTTTTGCAAGATCAGAATTAAAAGGTTTGATCAAAATAGAAAGATCAAACTTAAATATTCAAATATTTTACACATGTAGTTATTACTAGTAATAGTTAAAGAGTAGAGTTATTTTATATACTAAACTTATCTTACATACCAAAGGGCAAGGGGCTCATCCCTACTATTCATTTAAAATAAAATCAATAGTTGAGATTAAAAACGTTTTAATATTTCATATATTTTTTATAATTTAAATATCTTTTAAACCGTTAATCGTTAAACGAAAATAATTACACAATCGCGACGAGCATTTATTATCTTTTTATAGACGGCGCACTTTGATATACTTTCGACATTTTTTTTTTTTTTTTTCATTTTTTTCACGTTTTTTCATTTTTTTTCATTATTAAAAGTTGCATAAAAAATCACATGCGATATTAGTGTTAAATCACATATGATATGTAATATCATATGTGATATTAGTGTTAAATCACATATGATTTTTTCATGCAAATTTCAGTATTAAAAAAAAAAGAAAAAAGTGAAAAACACGAAAAAAAATAATTTTGTCGAAAGTATATCGAAGTGGCTATCTATAGAAAGATAATTAAATGCTCGTCGTAACGGTATATTTTTTTCCTTAACGGTTTGAAAGATATTAATATTTGAAAAAAAAATGATGAAAATGGGTTTTTTTAATTGTTGAAATTAATCTTATCCATTAAATCAAATAAATATAGAGGGTGGAGATTAGTCCATTAGTATTTAAAAAAAGTTTGGTCCTCAAATGATCTTAAATCATAGTTAAAATTGATAATATAACAAACTTATAAAAAAAAAGAAGAGTTTCAAAAAGTTATAATATAATGGAAATGAAACTCACATGGATTTAGAATACTAAGTTATCTCATCAATGATTCATGTGATTCATGACGATTAATTTTTTAGGTTAAAATTTATATATTTTACGCTTATGAAACTTATGGTTGTTCATGCTTGTTTTATTATTTAACTTGAACAAAATAATTCGTTTATAGTTTCTTTGTTTAAAATTTTTGAGGGAAGTAAGTTCGAATCGAATCGAGATCGTACGATTCCATGATATGATCGAGACCATAAGTAAGATCTTATCTCTTCAAAGACCCAGAGATGATTGATTCATTTTTGCTTACTAAAATCGTAAACTCATATGGTTTTAAAAGCTAGATAGCGATCTAAGCAGCTATTTGATAAACTTTTCACTTAGCGTTGCCAGCCGAATTATAATGATTACATTACCTATAAGGATATTTTCATGATTTGAACAGAGCACAGACTTTTTTGCAATTTACGTTGTATACTCGCATAGTATGGTTTTTCTACCTAGACTCCTCGTTTATGATATATACACATTCGTAACTCAAAATAGCTACTCCAAGTATCAACCAAAAAAAAAAAAAAAGTATCCCATGACTAATAAAGTCATAGAAAAATGATTGAAATGATCTACTTTCATGTCTTTCATTCAGAAGCTTAATGGCAGTAAGTCACATTTTTTAAGAAGTACTTAAATTATGGTTTAGCAATCAAAATTTTAACTATATATAGTACTCGTAATTGTTTACAGTAATATCTAAGAAAACCATGTCAGCATCACTTTCATTGTTGACCCACGGGTGTCATTTACATGGTAATATAGTATTATCTAGTAGTAATAGTAACTACTATCAACTATAAACGTTATTATACTGATATTACAATTAAAATAAGAGTAGCTTAATATTAACAAATGATCTATGAACCCATGTCACATCCAACACCTAAAATATCAATGTGTCTTTGGCATGCATGATTGACTCACATTATCATATCTTATATAATCGTCGATCACATTTAAATAACTAGATGCCTTTGAAGTTTGAAGTATACTCACAAGTCCTAACAAAACTACCAAACGTTAATTATTAAACAGACAACGTTAAGATACAAATTTTGTTCTTTTATTCAAAAAAGATATATATGCAAGTATTACATTTGGTTTCCGAAAGATACCGTGAATTTGTATTGTCTATCGATGAAACGACGTATAAAGATATCTACGCGTTATTTTCTTGGACACTAGAACTGGACACACAACTTCAGAAGGCACAACTCCTCATAAGTGCATGGACCACGATATATGAAAATTAAAACTTAAAAGTATCATATAGTACGTTAATAAGTGTCATGTATATGACATTTTGTACTATTCTTGCGTATACACAACTTTAGATGAAATTATCGAAGAACACGATGAAACCAAGTTGTAGTCCCATACCATAACGAGACATATGGAATTGATGATAATGGAGTTTGCCAAATTGAAAAGACAAACGGGAAGTTAAATCTACTTTCATGGTAGCTTGTGCCCTAACATGTGCTAGGAGGGGCCATTATTTGGTTCCATTCGTTATGGTTTTGGGGGTTTTCTACTTGTCCTTCGTGTTTATCCTATTAAAAACTAAAAATAAAATACAGCAGAAAAACCATTTTGATCTGACATTAGTGGAGATAGATGATAACTAATGATACATGGTAGATATTTAGCGAGATGACTTGCTCTTCGGTTGTGAATTGAATAGACGTGGTTTGATCGTCTTTGTAAGAATAAAGTTGGTTCAAAGAAATTAAAAGGCTTGAACATCTAAGGAAATTGGCATCTTATGTCTCACTTTCGATAATGTTAATTGTTGCATGTTCTAGCTTATATTATGAAGCTATTATGATGCCAACGATAACGTACGTATTTTTATAACGAATTAAGTTTGTACTTTCTGTTGGTGATTTTAGTGTCATCGACGGCTATTTAAGTAATGACGATTTATTAGAGGCTAATGAGATTTCATATTCGGTTCGGATACGAGTTAGGAAGTGTGGAGTGCACACTCGTTGAGCTAATATGTTTTCGACCATGACAAAAATGCAGGGGTCAAGGAGGTTGCGCCCCTTTGCAGGTCAGCGGGCGGGGGTCGAGGGGGGACGCCCCTCGTTGGGGTCTGGAGGCAACGACCCCAGCGGGGTTCGGGGCAGCGTCTCGACCCAAACGGTATATTTGATGCTCAAAGTAAGTTATCCGGTTTTTCTCCTCTTATTTTCCCAACCATTGTGACTGTTGGAAAAAACAGTTATAAAAGTTGGTTTTAACCAACTTCAACTGCATAATTGTCATCTAGAATCTGTTTTGATAAACAGATTAATTAGTCTCATTTAAACATACGAAAAACACACATACAAGTCCTCTTGTTCCTGCTTTGTGATCTGGTGCCTAGACACAAAGTGTTTCTCTTATAGAATTATCCCGATAGAGATTTCGTGCAACCCAAGCATATATATGGTCGAAATACTTTATATGAAAAGTGAACTCAACACGATTCTAGTAAGATATCCAGAATCATCACATACCCTACACTATTTTCTAACACTTTCATATAGATGATACTAGGGATTACCCATGGTCCATGGGGTGTCTAGCCGGGATGCCTCAGGAGACTGCTCTTTAGAAGAAGCATTCACGATCAACATAGTAGCTGATCAAGAGAACATGAGAGAAAACTATTGTACCACACCTACACTTTGGTTTTTAAGTACGTTTTTGTGCCATTCAATGCTTGTCATTGTTTGTCATGAGCATGTATCTGAGATTAGCCCTTTGATATGAATTGATTGACAACAATACGACATTATATTCTAGCTAGGTACGAAATACATGACATACATGTCTTAGAATATACTTATCTAATGATAGTATTATGCCAACCTTTTCATCATGCAAATACATTAATATCTACTATGTATATACAAATTCCCATTATCACTACAAAAATTGTCATTTAATGACACATAAAAAGGTGTCCCCAAAAGTCAAAAAAATGTTACTAAAAAAAATGTCACCAACAGTATAAAAAAAGTGTCACTAGAAAGTGTATTGCTTCTCTCACCCTTAAAAAAGTGTAGATAGATATCCAGTAAGTAAAAGTCAGTGACAACAAAAATGTGAGCACATATTTTTTGCCTTTCGTGACACATTTTGTTTATAAAAAGTGTCATAAATCTCAAAATTTTAAGCAAGTATAGCTAAAATGTTAGATTTTTTTTTGAACGGCAAATATTATAAAAAGCAAAAGACTAGCAAGGAGCTAGATATTACAAGATGTGAATCATCGGGTTTAGTAACCACGAAGTCCAATTAATACAAAAGTTTTTATTCCTAGCCGTAACCCATTCGAAGGAGTGTAGCACTACTAAATCAAATAAGGAACTCTTCTTCATCTTTGTAGGGCCGAAAATCATGTTGTTCATAAACTTCCAAAGCACCCATATAGACGTCTGAACAATCGCTTCCAGAACCTGTTTCCTTTTAAGCCGAGAATTACAAGAATCAACCCATTCCAATAGCTCGTTGATTGAGCTATACATTGGAGGAGCCATGTCTATCCACCTGAAAGTATTCTCCCAAACGTGTCTGGCAACATCACAGTGGATAAAAACATGGGAAACGACTTCTACCTGGTTATTGCACATCGGGCATAGGGAGGAAGGTAAGTCTATACCTTTCGAGACTAAATTAACTCTAGTAGGTAACCTGTCAACACATGCACGCCAAGTCAAAATATTTACTTTAATGGGCACTAGACGAGACCATCTCGTTGGTCTATCTCCATCATCTAGAAAGTGATCATCCAAAGCACGACGAGTTCCGGCCACAGAGAATAAACCATCTGGACCTAGATCCCATGACCATTTATCTTCTGAATTTACGAGATGAATATGATGGATCAAGCTTTCCATATTTTGCAATTGGGAGCCTGTTCTACTTTCAGGCCCGATGTTGTTAGACCAGTTCCAAACCCAATTGTCCCCAACTCGTCTATCTGCAATCGAACATAATTTATTAACCTCCAAGGCGTAGAGTTTCGGATAAGCAACCATTAAGGGAAGGCTGCCTACCCATTGATCTAACTAGAAAAATGTATTTTCACCATTTCCAATATTTCGTTTCATCACAGAGTGAGGAATAAGTTGTCTCATGTGCATGTTGACAACAATCTTGCTTATGTCTTTCCACGTACCACTCCCTTTTTGAAGAATAAGATTCTAGTTAAGACCAGCATGAACACCATGAATACTCTTTATGATATTTCTCCAGACTCCATTCATGTCGGTATGGAATCTCCACCTCCATTTATAAAGCAAAGCAATATTAAAAGCCCGTAAACTTCCTATCGCAAGACCTCTTTTCTCTTTTGTATTTAGCACTTTATTCCATGCAATCCATGACATCTTCTTTTCTGTTTCATCACCTCCCCAAAAGAATTGGGCTCGCATACTTTCCATTTTCTTCAAAACACAATCTGGAGCCTTAAACAATGACATGTAGTAGACACCGAGACTACCCAGAACCGATTTAATAAGAGAAAGGCGACCTCCCACTGATAGCAATTTAACTTTCCAGCCTCCCAGTTTCTTTTTGAAGCGATTGATCAACACCTGCCAATTTACTTCCCGGTTCATTTTGTAGCCCACCGGCAATCCCAAGTATGTAAAAGGAATTGTAGCGATTGACAACAATACGATTGACGCGATTTAACTTTCCAGCCTCCCAGTTTCTTTTTGAAGCGATTGATCAACACTTCCCAATTTACTAAAATGTTAGATTTAATGACACTTTTTTGTGTTATTAAAAACTTTGTCACTAAATGTCTACCTTTCTTGTAGTAAGTGGAGTATGTACATAGTTACCATTTGCGTTTCTATTCATGTCATTTACATAATCATTATCATCGCATTTTAAATTCCTTTCACATCACAGTTAAGAATTAAATCAAGCAAAAACGTGCTGCGTAAAGAAATGTTATACTTCCTCCGTCTCAAATTTATTGTCCACTATTGACTTTTTTTTGTCTTTCTTCTTTAACTTTGACCTTAAATATTTTTGTGGGCGTTATATAATATTTGACGCAAAATATATAAATGGATCGGGTTTTAAGTGTACTTTTCAATGGTATAATTTTTCACATTATATAATAAAAAAATATATTTATGATCAAAGTTGAACCAGTTTGACTTTGAAAATTCAAACTGGACAATAATTTTGGGACGGAGGTAGTACTATTTAAGTGGTATATGCTCTATGCTTATTAATTTTCTTAATTAATTGGTTGACGACTCAACGAGCCGAGTCTTATTAGACTCAACAATTTCTTATTTCCTATTATAATTTATGACCGTCTACCTGTAGATGAAAAAACACTTCTTATTAGGCACACTTATAGCTAACGATCGTTAGCCTTTCGCTCATTTATTACGAACCGATATGTATACAAACTTTTCTATCTAGATAATAATTGTTCATAAAATTTAATAGACAAACCCTACTTGAACTTGTGGTGAAGCAAAGGAACCTCACAATCAAAAATGAATGAGGGAGAGGATAGAAGGGTCCATGTGTGGATGTAAGCTCCAAAAGAAAAAAGACTAAACGAACTAAAGCAAACAATTTGTAGGAAATACAGGATAGGTGTGACTATCGCACATGTTAAGTGTTATGGATTTTAGTTGTTTGTTTGGATTCACAGATCATGTCAAGTGGGTCTAGGTGCACTCGTGCAATCGAAATATTAATTTATGTTTTTTTCATTTTTAACTTTGTGCATTTACTCTCGAACAATATTTAGTTTGATAAGTTTGATAGATCTATACCACATCTGAAGAGAAAACATATTTGTTTAAAACTTAAAAATTTTAAAAATTAAATAATATCGTAAGATTAAAATACCTCAATTTATAAATGACAATGCAATCTATTAAATATTTAAATAATTAATCACAGTTTATACTACTATTTATTTACTGACAGTCACTCTCCACCGCTATATACATAAAAAAAACTTTGCACAGATAAATAAATGTTATTAAACATATTCTTCCTTATGCACCGGTAACCGTCTATTTTGTTTTAAAACGCTTTAGAATTTAAGACTTATCAAATAATCATACTTGAACCCACAATTTAGTGATTGATAAACATGCTCACAGATTACTAATTCGAATACATTAGATAAGTCGCTCGATCTTCTTTAGATCGTCTCCTCAGAGCCTAGTTTCTAATAATATTCTCAGCATTAATAATAATAATAATGATAATAATAATAATAAAAGTTATATCAATTATACAAACTTCTAAAAATGCTACAATAATTTAATGACCACATAAAAAGGAACTAGTAAGTTTACAAAAATGTGAGCAAAGCAATGACGTATTGAGATGTTTGAGGAGGTCACGTGCAAGCTTTTCTTGGTTTGGTCGATGATATATCGGAGAATGGAGATTAAGAAATCTCATAAATAAAATAGAAGTAAATGGTTTTAAAAAGTTACAGTATGGTGAATTGTAATTGGAGGGTCAAAATGTGGTTTTAACGAGGTGAGGTGAAATGGGGTACAAATTCAGTGGTTCGAAATCGGTCTCGATGGAAGGTCAGGGTCAGGGTTAGGGAAAGGGGAGCATGTGAGCCAAAAGATGTGCACCCTTGTCGGCCTACTGGACCTTACCCTTTGCCACATGAGCCCATGAACCCATCTTACTTTCACCATACCTATACCATCACCCTCTCTTTCCCCACCACCACCATCCACTTCACGGCAAGTAATTTTGCGATTCCTAATCTACCCCTATAACATATCGAAAGAGAGAAACATTGTTAGAACTTGTGTAACGGTGGTAGATAATATCATATCTACGTCAGCGTCATATCATTAACAATCACATAATCTTTACTATGTACGGAGTATACGTGGTCACAATTTTCTTTAACATTTATAATAATTCATTTAAACAAATACATATACTTAAACATAAAAATAACTCACAAAATGCTCACACACACTAATTTATTTTCAGTTGGTGGTGGTGTGCACCGCCTATTCTTTTTTCTTTTTTTCCTTCCACGCATGAACAAATACATATTGTAACAAGGATCACACACGGTGGTGCCCAAAAAATTGGTTTCACGTGTGGTGATGTTTTACTATTACGCTAGATCTTAAAACAAGGAAGACTGGATGCTCGCTTCGTACTTTCTTAATGATTCATGACGATATACTGTGTCTAATGGTAATTCAACCGATTCATAATTCTGTAAACATCTAAAGAAGGTGAATTAGTAGAATGAGAACTTTAAAGGTGTAAGACATACTCGTATATGTTGTTAGTTAGACATGTGTTAAGCAAATCTTAATACTTAACTTTTTCGAAGTTTGATTTATATTCATAGGAAACAAATGATGTGGAAATAAAAAGGGTTAAGTCCATATAATATAAAGATAAATTTAAAAATGTACAAATATCATACGTGAATTTTGAAAAATACCAATATTGTATACGTACTTTTAAAATTCGTCTCGATATAATATCTTAGTTAGCGTAGCATGATTAGTCACCAGTTAAATTAATTACACGACATTGTAATATTTTTATTGGTGATGTGAAGATTACTCTAAATGTTTATTATATCTTACTTGTATTTTTCTTATATATCGTTACAAACACTTTATGTACACAAATATGAATCATTGAATCCTAATAATCATAAATAGATGCGATCAAGAAATTGAAGGAGAAAACAATCGATATTCTTTCTTAATGATCATCCAGTTGTTTATAATTCATTTGAATAAGTTTAACGACGGAAAAATTTCTCATGTTATTATTTTATAGTAAAAGTAAATTCCACTACGTTATAAAAAAACACACTTCCGGTACATAAAAAAGTGCATGTACATATAATGTGAACTTTTGGCGTATTAAAAATAAGTTTGTGATGATAACATAACGGATATTGAAAGTACGTGTATGATATTGATATCTTTTAAAGGTTTGATGTTTACAAAACTTGTGATATTATGTCACGTATAAAAAGATTATTGGGTTAATATAGACGCCAAAACACATATAATACGTTTTTGTTTTTAATAGTTGAGTTGATCATGTGTTTAGTATGTTTGAACTATATAAATTGGTTAATCATTAAGACAATGGTAATGAATTTTCGTGGTTACCACTTTCACATCAGTGGTATTTTAGCTTTCTCTCTGCCAGACTATATTCCGATCATAATTTGTTGATAAGGCGACCGCAACAACCAAAAAGATACCCCACAAAAACTACGCACACAAACAAAATGAAAGTTTCAATTGGTTGACAAACGAAAGAATGAAATTATTGGGGTGGGACGCGGTCACCATTGATTGAGCTAGGGGATGGAACGCAGTTGGGAGGTCATTCGGTTGTGGGACGACTCACCCATCACCATTGGCCTTATTCGTTCGTTTATTAGGACAAGTTACAATAATCCAAATAGAATGAATAAATCATCAAAGGTTTAATTTGAATTATTTCTTTTAGTAGCATATTATAATGTTATACTCCTTTTTTTTTTTTTTTTTTCCAATTGTAAGTTCATGTTGTTATTTTTTATTGTCTTAAAATGCTTTTCTACTTTTTTATTTAAAAAATAGTAGATAAAGATGATATTTGATTAGTAAATACTAAATACAGTAGTAAGTGAGAATTTCTTAAATTTGTGAAAATTGTAAGTAGACTTATAATTTAAAACCATGATAAAATCAGATGACAAGTATAATTGATAAAAACTCGTCGAAAAGGCACCAAGTAATTATATTCTTCACTCCAAAAATCAAATTATAAAGTTTTAATTGATGTTGCATAAAAGCACTCGTGTTGATCAATGGAGATCACTAACAACAACTGTTTTCGTTTTAGCGCCACATCACTATATGTCTTACATTTTTTTTACCATTGTTATACTTCAATAGTCATTACTTATCATTACCACTTACCGGAATAATAATAAATTAAAAGAGATTGTTGCTTTGTTTGCTTGGCCTCATGTCCACAAGAATCCTGAGCATGAGCTCACCACGAGTAGGATGGAACAGCGACGCGGTATAGAAAAATACAGTTTAAACACGCACAAAAAATTCTACTGAATCTCAATTCAACCAAAACCACAAACTGATCTTAATCAGTGTATAAGATCACAAACAAACATCAACCACTGCTAATCAGGTGTACATCATTCACCTAAATTAAAGAATGTCTTACTACATGGATTAACGACAAAAACTGAACATATCAAAAAGAAGAAAACTTTGTGTGTGTAAACTGAGAGAGAATACAGAGAGAAAACAGGGATGAAAACTTTGTAGGCTCTGTAGGATGACCAAGTCTGCAGTGCCAGTCGTGCTGAGATAAACCAACAAAAGCATGCGAATTAACTTTTTCAGACTCAATACCATGTTTATGATTATCAAAATAATACAGGGTCCACCACACTGTTCACTAGTCCCAGAACCTTTCCCAATCTCAAATCCTGATCCAAAATATAACACTAGTGTTTATCAAAAGCAATAATCATTTTACTATCTTTAGCAACCTTATAAACAGATATTAAACTCACATATTATTTAGGAAAAACCAAAACATCATACAAAATTAAATAGTCAATTAGTTTGAGATTTCCTATCTTTGTAATAAAATCTTCAATGCCATTTGGATAACCAAATTGTATTCTAAGATAAGAAATATCAGTGACATTAACAAGCTCTTTATCTGTATAAATCATGTGTTAGTTAGCTCTAGAATCTACAATCTTACTTTGGATGTAAGATTAGAATGTAGATTATTTTTTGACAAAGAAAGTCGGTTAAAATTTTGATCAAAAGATTTACTTTTATTAAAATAGAACCTGCCATATTGGCATCTACATTATTCCCTTGACAAGTATTTTCAGTGTTGTAAAAAGTTGCCTAGGTGCAAGTCGGTCAGCCAACGCCCCGATTTGCAGCAAATCGGCCGATATTAGGCGTTTTGATCAAAAGACGGTCAACAAAACACCTAGGCAGGGCAAATCGGCCAAATCGGTCTAGACAGCGGGTCAGTCAATTCCGGTAAACCTCTAACTTCAAATCTAGGGGTTTTTTTCATATTCACGCCTCTTTTCATACAAGTTACCACTCCACAACTTGTAACTTCAAATGAGCACTGATTGGAACACATTTTTGGGGTTTGAATTTTCTTGATCTTGTTTTAATTTGAGTCAGAGGTTTTCTTGAATAGAGAGAAGAAGGTGAAGAAGAGTGTAGCAATCCACAAAATCTCATCACTATCATTCCCATTACAAATACCTATAGTAGGTATTTCCACAGGTAAATTTTTGCTTTCTGCATGCATATCATTATATAAGTGACTCTCTAGACCTACTCACGTATCCCTACAAGCTAAATATCTTTACCCACACACCCTATAAACTCCTGGTATGTCAAGCATAGGATTACAACAACACCAAACTAAGTAAATTACTAATCTAACACACTAAACTCATCACACAACCCTAATCCAACCCTAATTAAGCCCTAATCAAGCCTATGTGTTTACAATACCCTAATTGCTTATCTGAACTAGTTTGAAAGTGTTCAAGGCTTATGTATGAGTTACCTTAGCATCATTAGGATACCTTAGCACCTTAGACCCTAGTACAATCCCTTAGAGCTTACGTACAAGTCTCTTAAGCACAAAACCAT
Source organism: Artemisia annua (assembly GCA_014162995.1). Taxonomy (NCBI): domain Eukaryota; kingdom Viridiplantae; phylum Streptophyta; class Magnoliopsida; order Asterales; family Asteraceae; genus Artemisia; species Artemisia annua. The sequence goes on from LBNU01021093.1 coordinate 191,926, forward strand.
AAATAGGTTATAACTTCCCGGAAATTAGGTCAAACCTTCCCAAATCTCTCCTATAAGCTACCACCACTTAGTATAAGCTTCTTAGGACATAGGATTAGTCACTAAACACTCATAGGACCCTAATCTAGGCACTAAACCCTAAGCTAAACCCTAATCACCTACTAAGCAAGATTAGGCTATGACTAAACCTAACTTAACCCTAAACCTAAGACTAAGTACCCTAAGCACTTCTAGCACCTCAAGCAACCTAACTAGCAGCTTACACACCACCTTAGGCTTAACCTAGCACCCAAGAACCCACCTCCATCACCTACTCGTCACCTTGTACCCTTAAACCGCCATACGACCTCCCTTTCTCCATAAACACCCCTATGGCCGACTATAGCTACCATGATTCATCATGTAGCTCTCAATAGTCACCTTATAGCTTCCATGAGTCAGCTCCCCCCTCCTCGACACCTCCCACTCCTCTTTGCTTGGTCTCCAAGGCTAAAGAGCCTATAAAAGGGCTCGTACCCTTTCATTCCAATGCATACCTCTTCTCCACTTAAACCTAAACATTTTCTGGTCCTAGTAGTTGTAGTAGTATCCTAGTAGTCCTATGAGTCGAGCACTAGAAGCCTTAGGCCTTGTCGAGTTCCATTTTAGGCCGAGAAACCCTAAAACCCTAGTTAGCCCCTCGTTAACCCTCCCATAGCCAAGTAAGCTTTTATTTCTTGTTCTTTTAGCTTTAGATTAGTCCTAGGATAGATATAGGATGCCTTAGATCCCTTAGAACCCCTTGCCTAAGCCTTGATCACTAGAACTATCTCGTTATCTTTTTAAAACCCTAAAATGAGTCGAATTGTCTTTTATATGCTATAATCCCTTTTCATAAGCTATAAGCTAGTTTAGGAAACTTAGTTAAGCTTATAATAGTTAACCATAAGCTAGGAAACCCTTTTGTTTCATAAAAATGTAGTTTGCATGGAATTAAGACTAGTTTTGCAAAACTTTCCATGCATCGGGGTATATATGGTAACTTTCTGAAAATATTAAGTTTAGGGACTGTTTTTGACATTTCTTAGAAGTTATAAGTATAAGGACCATTTTTGCAAAGATATATAACCCTAGGATAAAAAGTTAAAAAGTTATAAACTTATAAGGACTAGTTTTGCAAAAGTTATAAAGTTAAGGGTATAAATAGTAAATTTTGAAAACTTATAAGTCCAAGGGTCATTTCTGCCATTTTCTCAAAATATAGAAGTATAGGGACTAAAAATGTGAAGTTTAGATAGTTATAGACTTAGGTAATATAAGTATTATAAGTATAGGGTAGATTTTGTAAATATATTAAACTTGAAGGTTATAAAGTAAACTATTTTCATATATATAGCAAACCTATTTTAAAGTTAGAAGCATAACACACTACTAGGGAGCTTCATGTGAGGAGTACTATGTGGATATTTTGTTTTGACGAGTCTGTGGGTTTACGATTTAAAGTGCCCTGGCTCCTCAAACGATTATTGCATATACTTCTGAATTATGATGGCCCGAACGGTGTTATGTTATAACTAAACTCTAATAACAATATAACTCAATAGTAGGGAACTTCGTGTGAGGAGTTATATACTCCTGAATTATGATGGCGCGAACAGTATTATGTTGGCAGCATAATACAATAGTAGGGAGCTTCATATGAGGAGTTATACTTCTGGATTACGATGGCCAGAACGGTGTTATATTATATATAAGAATCCTAAGATAAAACACTTAATAAACCTAAAACAAAACAACTAGAGCTTGACATACCTGCACAACAATAATAGACCTCAAGATACGTGAGTAAGCAGCCTAGACCTCTAGTCACTTTGACATCAATCACATAGCCTTAAGCCCAGGTGAGTTTTCATAGCCTCACACCTTTTAAACGCTTTCTAAATGTTTTACAAACCCTGTGAGGGGGATACATGCTACTTGCTTTAAAAACCGAATACAAGTCTTTTTCTTTGGTTGTTGCACAAGTGATACTATTCTGCCACCATTACATAATTAAAATTCATGAGCCATAATCACTTGCGGGTTTTACGCAAGTGAACGCGAGTATAGTTGATAGATCTATTGGAGTTTGACAACTCCCGTTGGTTTACCTCAGCCGGGTAACCAATAAGTACTATACTTTAAACCTCTAAGGATTAACTTTGGCAAGTTATCTTTCTTGTCCCCTCATGGTTGCGTCTGCAGCCCCCATGACCCGGACTGTCAGTGCGGTTTCATGAGCTTAGTGCAACATACCCCACTCTTGATAATTGTGCATGCATCACAATTATCACACACACACAACATTTTCCTAGATGGGTGTAACAACGTAGCCCAGGGAACTTGTATTCACTAACACTTAAACCTATGATTCTCACTCAACACCTAGTGTTGACTTTTTAAGCATGTATCCTAGGTTTACCATTATGGAGACATGGCAGGAGAAGGCACTGAACTCGGAGGACTTTCAATCTTGTTATCATTCTCACACTATTTCACACTTAGATTCACGGGACCTCACCTTAATAAAACTCTGATATTTTAATGAATGATAACATATTTATAAAAACGTCTCTTTTCGAGTCGTTTTCTATTACTTTAACTGTGATTCCATGAAGTAATACCCCAACTCTAAATCCGCTGCGAAACGTGAAAATGGGGGTGTTACAAAGAGCGTGACTAGAGAAGAGGTGGGGTTGTGTTATAGATATTGTGTAACTCTAATGTAACCCTAATAATATATAATATATGATTTTATAGCCCATTAAAAAGCTTATACAATAGGCCCAAAAAATAACTATGTGGGTTTTGATAAATGCCAAAACTTAATCAAAATCACATATAATGTAAATTTTGCATCATATACAAAAGATATATAATTAAAAATAATAATATCATTAATAAAATTATTAAAAATATATAAATTAAGCATATTTTATACCAAATAGATATAATTTTCAATTTTTTAAATAGAAAAGTTCAATCCGCCTAGGCCGCTAGGTGGTGGTCGACCGCCGACAAGTGCCTAGCGCTTTTGCAACCTTGGTATTTTCTTTTATGAGATTAAAGAGAGTGGAAAGTTGTTCATCAGAAAAAGAACCAGATGAACTAGATCCAACAGTATAATTATTAGAAAACCTCTTGTTATTGTTTCAAAATTGTTATTTTTCTTTTTCTTTTCAAAATCACATGGATAACCAATCAGCTTAAAAAACTTGTCAACAATGTGGCCATTATAACCATAAACAACAGGCTTTACTACTAGTTTCTTCCTATTATTAAACATTCCAATGATATTAACAGCAGATTGATTAGCAGACTGATTTCCCAACACATATCCTTTACCAATATTTTTAGAAGTAAAAGTAGAATTATGATTTCTACTTAAAGTACTACCAGAAGCGACATTCCTATGTGAATCTTCACTGATATAATAGCATAGGCACCTCTCTCATCAGGTAATGGATCTTTAGACAAGATATTACTTCTATTTGAATATATGCATCATCTAATCCAATTAAAAATTGCATCAATTTAGCGGTTGATTTTGTTTCTTAAAATCTTGTGCAACATGACAAGTGCACCAAAGTAACTAAACTAATGTATCAAACTGTTCCGTTGAGCATTCAACTTATGCTAATAATCAACAATAGATTATACATTTTGACATAAAGAATTGACTTATGATGCAAGTTAAAAGTAACAGACCCATCAACCTTACAATAAGTTTCTTTTAACTCCTCTCACACATGGAAAGCCCTTTTAGAAAATACTAGCAAGGTTCTCGCGCGATGCGGCTGAGGGTATCATGTAATTAATTTTTTTCGGCTAATAATTTATTTCATTTGTATGTTTTTTGGTAATAACTTTACTGATTAGTTTGTTTGTTTAGGGACTATAAGTAATGACAATAGTTTGGTGAAATTTGCTTAGTTTGTATTATTTATTGTGTTTAGTAGCTTGCTTGGTTTGTACAATGCGTTCTTTTAATTGTATTTTTCTTTGAAATGGGGGTTTTTAAAGTATCATTAATTAGCAGCATGCATGAATTATACCATGTATTTTAATACTTGTATTTATCATTAAATGAGTGTTTTAAAAATGTATATTAATTATGCTTCAATGAATTGTAAACATTACATTAATACTTGTATTGTTTAATGCTATTGTTTTAGATATTTGTACTTTATGTTTGGTTTTATGTATTGCTGAATTTTAAGACATTTATAGAGGAAAAGGATTTCCTCCATTATAAGATAGTAAGATAAGATTTGACCAAGATATAGTTCTTTAGAAATCGAATTTAGAATACAACCAAAAACAATAGCATTACACTTATCCCACTGTTTACCCAAAACCTCATCAGTATTAGACATTTTGCATGTACCATCAATAAACCCAATCTTATTTTTTCCCTCTAAAGCAAGTAACATAGCACGACACCAAACACTATAGTTTTTGGTTCATTTTAATTTTACGGAAACGACAATTAGAGAGCCAGAATCATTGAGATGCAAATGCAAAGGATTACTAATATCAAGTTGATTTATTTGAGTTACATTTTCATCATCAGAATCAGTTTCATTTCTTTCATATTGTTCATATTTTTTCATAACCACCACCAAGACCATAAAACACTATAATATCAATACAAACAACTAGATAAAGATAAATAACCAAACAACACTTAGGTAAAATAGTACACAGGATTCATTGCCACAAAAGCGGCAGATCAAGTGCACTTGACAAGTTCAAAGAACAAAGAATAACAAATTGATCCCGAATGTAGCAAGTCTACCAAACTTACTGTTGAAACTTGATCTAGGCTTGACTAGGATAAACAATAACAATGAACAATAGAATGCACAGCGGAATAATAAGAACAATCTTTGTTATTGCCTAACAAGGTTTCATCATCATCTTTATACAATGACTACTAAAAGCCCCAATCTTATCTGATCAATGGTAAAACGGTTATATCAACAGGATCAAACTAATGATCTTGGGGCTAAAACATATGCTAGCATCTACATCTTGTTTAGCATCTACATCTTGTGGGACGTGTAAACCCACACACACAACACGTTTTACACCTTTGGTGCACACACACACTTTCTGGCACACTCTAAAACCAATTCTCTTTATCTCTTTATATAATAGAGATACTAGGGTTACAAAGGATATTCCTAGAATAATAAAAGATATGTAGTAATATTTTCTTTCTTTTGAAGTTTCTTCCTTTGTCTCCATAAGTCCTTCATCTTTCAATATTTTGTCTTATCAACTCTAATATAATTCCCAACAATCTTCCCCTAGTTGATAATGACAAAACCACATAAGCATGAACTTCCCCTGAAGTTAATATATATGAAAGATAAATGAACTTCCCCATAAACCATGCAATATCACCAAGGCTCTACAAGTTGCAATCATCTATGTAAATATTCTTCCCCGTTTTGTCATCATCAATTAGGGGACAAAAGAAAGCAACCTTGATCTTCAAAAACCTCGATGTAGCATATAAATGGTTAAACATTTAATCATTAAGCTTCCCCTGAAACCCATATGTGAACCATTTCTTGAATGTAGGCTCTATGTAATGATCACTGATGAAAAAAACTAAGTATGACCAACTTGATGCTGAAGTAGAACGACTCAAACTTGTGTCTTATGTCTTGTAATAAAATTGACTTCGAACGTATAGTTAACGTATAGGGACAATTCTTATGTCTTGTTCCTTTAACTAGGGTGAAAAGACTGATCATATATGATTATGACTTTTACCAATAAATTGACTTTCGTGATATTTATAGTTCTCGTGTTATTTTTATTCGACTTAACTAATGCAAACACGCTACTCCTATAGTCCTATAACAATATATGTATATATAAAGTCGAAAAACAAGATCAACATCATGCTTCGTACCTCTTTACCAATTACATCATCTTTTTAAATGCTATTCTGTATGTTTTATTAGTTTGAGAAATAATGTACTTATAGCCAAAAAAACCAAATTATGTACCATAAAAATCTCATTAGATCATTATACATTAATTCCATTTCTTGTTTTGTTCATGTGGCATAATCATAAGCCCCATGCACTTGCACATGCAAACACACACTCCTAACACTTTATCACTACCTAATCTTAAACTTTTGTTCATGGACTGCAATTGTTTCAATCAAGATCGATCCATACATATTCATCTCATTTTTTTATATCAATAAATATCTTTGGCAAATCTAGATTACACAACTCCTTTCTTCAAGAGTGGTCCAAGACACTCACTTTGTGTAATTAGGAGTTAGGACCACTAATTATGCAAATAAGTGCATCAATATATGCTTTCTTGTTTTCGTTAAAGGTCACTTTTATTCATATCTTTCCTCTTTATATCTGCATATTCGCGTCGTGTGCTTCGACATTTAAAGGAAAGTGAGAAAAAAAAAAGTACACATACAACCAATGACACAAGTGTTAACATTCGATTACTAAAAGGGTTGATGCTTTGAGCGCAACTTGGTGAGAAGGAGTGTCTCATTTGGCTTTTGCTTTAAATATGTACTTAGAAACTCCTGAAACCTTTAAAGATGATACGTCTTTTAGAGTATTTCATCGAGTTTTCGAATCTGTATCCAGTTATGGCTTGGGAATATTAAAACTCTGGATAGGTTAAAAAGAAAATTATATAATACAGAATCTATCATAATCCATGATTACGATCGAGAATACAAACATGCCAGTATTGCCATATATTAGTCGTTTAACTTATTTTGTCGACTCAAACTCCTAACTTGTTTACTTATAACATAAGAACCTGATTTTGTGAACAGGGACGAAACGAGAGGGTTCCCGCGTGCTCTCGGGAAACCCATGGATTTTTTCGATGTATTTTTAATTTTGAAAAAACATCGATTTTTCCTAAATGCACCTGGTCCACTGAAATGTGTTTCTAATATTACGGTTCAAAAATTTTTGTACAACCGGTCATATTTGGTCCTGGTTCCGTCCCTGTTTGTGAAGACCTAATGTTGTCAAATTTGGAAACTAGCTTCAAACGAAGTCACATTATCGATGCTTGAAAAACCCGGCAAAAGCCTATCAATCACTTGGGTCGTGTGTGCATAAAGAAGGAGAAAGAAACAAAAAAACAGGCTCATTGTATTTCGAGGGGGAAAAAAAACGAGTCTGGATTGTGTATCTTAATAATCTTGAGACACTGTCAATTGTTATCTGGTTTATGACCCTTGTTTAGTTGGGTAAATTAAAATGTAGTGTCGACACTTCAAAACACGGTAAGTTTGAATTTTCTAGGTCTATAATGAAATAATAAAAATCTTTCTAAAAATGTATAATTTGGTTTGGCAAAATGATCAACATCGAGTATAAAGTTTGAACTTGGTCATGATGATATAACCAAAGTGGTCAATGCTTTTACAATAATGTTTTGAGGATATTTGATGTGTTAGGACCAGAGTCTAGCTAGTATCTTTTGCATTATCTGGTCATTGTCGATCGTATAGTTTATTACGGAGTATATCGAATTGAATGATAGGAAACTAACACACTAGCAAAAGGATTTGATTCATAATCTAAACAATTACAGATGGGTGAATGGATAGTATCATATATGCTTCTTCTTTTGTTTCGAACAGTTATATTTATTATAGAAACAACTAGCAAGAAACTAGAATAAAAAAATATATTTGCATCATACAACAATTTATTGGATCACTAATCCAATCTAACCATTTAGGTTTAAGTGATCCATGACAATGAGTTAACCAAGAATGTGATAACACATTAATTTCTTCACCTAACATGTCTTTCCTTCGAGGCTTCAAGTCAAAACAAAGACGATTTTTCAATATCCATATTACCCATGTCGTTGTTCGGGTCACCAAGTCGAAACGGGGCTTAATATCGCCATGAATTTGTGCTGTTTGAGCCCATAGAAGAAGATCAGAGAGGTTCTTCGGGTACCCTCTCAAACCCCACAAATCCGTGATCATGGTTCTTAAATAAGCTGTAATAGGACATTCAATAAAAAGATGGTGGGTTGTTTCTAAGGGGCCATCACAAATTGGACATCTTGTTGAGTGAAGTCCACCCCGCGAATGTCTAGATTGCAACGACTTGGAAGGCGGTCCAGGGGCCTCCAAAAGTGTATATTTACCTTGATTGGAGCAATTTACCATGTGAAACGACGCCGTTTAGAGGCTTTCAAAACGACGCCGTTTTTTATTTTATTTTATTTTATTTTATTTTATTTTAGTGTTTTAATATTTCTTTCCTTGCTTCCGTATGATGCCGTTTCATGCTTGCAAATAACGTTGGCTCAAAACGACGTCTTTTGCTATCTAATTTAGTTTATACGTGTCCTCGGTAGAGACAAACGTGGCTTACACACAGATACTTCAAGAACACGTGTGCACTGGATCGTTATTTACATTTTCTGAAAACCAAGTGGCAGTGTCGTTGCACAGGTGGCTCAGATGGGTAAACATTCAAGAAAATAGGATATACTCGTCATGGCTGCGACCATAGTAGGTCACCTCGCCAAGATACGGGTCGTCTCACGTTTACTAAACAAACCCCAATTCATCACAGCCTCACAACGATATTTTAAAAAGTAAGCGGCCTTCATTTTATGAAAACCAAGTGGCAATGTCGTTGCGCAGGTGGCTCAGATGGGTGAACATTCAAGTAAAGAGGATACACTTGTCATGGCTGCGAAAATAGTAGGTCACCTCGCCAAGATACGGGTCGTCTCACGTTTACTTAACAAACCCCAATTCATCACAGTCTCATAACGAAATTTTTTATGTTCTGTGAAGTGTATGCGTACCATGATTAAAGTAAATAGGATTGGGCAAATAGACAATTTACAAAAGAGGATACACTCACCATGCAGGTTGTACTGACCACGTCTTAAATTTATAAAGTGTCTCGTTTACCTATGGTCTACCTTAATGCACTAACGGGCAGTGTACCCGATCGTGTGTAGAGTAGTAATTGGTAAAACCGAGGTCGTCCCAAGAGCTATGTGTATCGGGATTTTAATCTAAGTCTATGTCACGTTGTTAAAAGAGATTTGAGTTGAATGATTAATTAAACTAAATAAACTGAAATTAAATTGAAGTTGTAAGCAATGGGGAGAAAGTTTACTAGCCTAGTTGGTCATCCTATATTGACATGACTATGTTTTCTATTAAAGTTTTCTATCGCTTCAAGTGGGGCGACGATATTCACTAGACTTCTATGGTCAATTAGCCTAGCCTATCTCCCTAGAATCCTTTTTGGAACCAAAGACACGACCCTCTGTAAGTAAGCAAAAGTACGGTAGACTAGTTTGAGTCATTAAGTGCCTGTAGGACCTTAAATCTATCAACTTTATCACACAATATAGAGCACTAAGATTGGTGGCAAGAGAGAAGTATGTGTATTTCTAGAGAGAGAAAGTAGAAGAAAGATGGAACATGTATTTCATTCATAAACACACACTTACACACTCAAGCACACTCTACAAATGAGACATAGTGTGCCTTTTATACTTCCATACATAACTAATGGATGGGCTTTCTATGGGCTTTTACTAATGGGCTTGGTTTACATATTCTATTAAAAAGGCTTATACATGTAACTAATGATTACCAAGTCCATAGCCCATTAACTAAATAAACTTATACTTTCTATGACACGTTACAAAGATCCTAGACATAGAATGACCAACACTTTCTTAATGCTAACAATCTCTCCCTAAGGGGTGGTCATTAGAATGATGCTCCACGTGATTAGATTTGTTCTCTTCTTGGTCTTTGAACTTTGTTTGTCATCATAGAATAGTTCTTTAGTGGTTGTTCCGTCATGCTTTGTGATCTTTGATTAATGTCGTTTGGTCGTTCTTTACCTTTGATCAACATCTTTACTCTATTGTCTTTACGTCTTTCTCCAACATGCTCATACTTTGTTTGACTTTGTATCTTTGTGAAGTTCTCTTCTCATTGTATTTGATCCTTGTCTCTTTACTTTGTAGATTCTTTAACTTTGACATAGAATCGTTCTGAACTTTGCTTTGCTTTGATCTTTGAAGAGAGCTTAGCTTTGCTTGGTATGAGCATGTGGATCTTTGAGTGATGATGAATTATGATGGTATCGGTCTTTCTCCAAGGAACATTCATCGGTAGCTGCATGGTAAATGTTAGTAATAATGTCCAATCGATCATCGTGGACTTTTCATAAAGATTAGACCACTACGATTGTTTTACTGATGAATGTCTTGATTCCATTCACCTTGGTCAGACACATCAGCCGTCCTAATCCCATTAAGGATAGTTATCATTACATAGGGTAAATCTAAGTAACGACCCACGTCTTAAGGACTCGATTCATGAAAAGAATCTCTTTGGCGGGATTTCCAGCACTTACAGGCTCAGACTTCGAGATAATCAACAACATAGTGTGAAGACTCTCTCTAATCCTTACAAAGGTTGTTCCTAAATTGGATACCCTCAAGAAGGCTTACAACAGATATACCGAAGTATACCCACAATTCAGGTGAGTCGTGAAGTACACCGAAGTATCACTCCACGACTGTAGACCGTTTGAAACCACCGAGAACACTAAGCGTAACCCACAAGAGATTACCGAAGTGACCTATTGTCAGAGCTGTTTGATGTTGACCCTGGCAGGAATTTCCATTCAATCACTGAGTAATCACAATTGTGAATTCTTTCATAAATGTTCTGGCAGATTGCTAAGATTTGTGTAGGACTCTTAAGTTTACAACTGGTTCCTTAATGTTGAACAACCAGTGTAGAAGTATCATGTGTTCCTATGAGATCTTTTGATGTATCTCGCGGCTCTAGACTCGATAAGTGCATATTTAGTAGTCGGAGACTGGAGCGGTGTCTCCTGTTTCAATATCAACATAACTCGTAATGAGCGGTTGATAGATTTTGCAGGGTTCCCCGTGAGAATGAAACAAATACCTTTTAAGAGATATCTGAGTGGCTAGAAGGTTTAAGTGCAGTGCGTCACAAGGTCCATGACGTCTTGTCTTCAATACTAGTTTCACCTTAGTAACAACCAGTAGCATATGAATTGAACCCGGTTTCTGCCCTAAGGTTGATCATTTGGAGGGCTATTTCTTTTCACCCTTTTATTAACTTTTCTTTTTAATTCTTCAACCCCTTATTTCTCCTTTCATTTCTTTACTTCTTTTTCCAATCATACCTAAGGACTTCTAGTACTAATCTATTGGAGTTGTCCTTGGGTAGATCTCTCCGGCTCTGGCGGATCATAGGACATAAACCTAACATTAATCACCTTATAACGACATGATTATCCTAGGTTTATTGATCACATACCATAAAACTTTTTGTAAAATCTCTCAAAGTGTTTATGATTATAAAACACATTTTGTTGACACTTCGAGAGTTTTGCATTTTCTGAAATACTCCTCCTTCACATGTGCTCATAAATTTTTAATATAAATTTGCACATGTTGGGTAGAGTTCACACTTTTGAATTGATCGACTTTCAGTGAACAAGACCGATTCGAGACACATTTACGTCGCTAGTTAGACTAGCTTGAAATTATTACCCGGCCAGGTCAAGTCCAAAGAAAGTTTCTCGAAATGGTACATTCTACTTGGACAAAATCCTTTCGATTACTGACATTTAAGCTTCATCAATTCGTTGGTTATATCTGAGTCGAGCTCTTTTGAGATTCTATAATGATCTTTAAACATTTTTTATCACATTTTAATCACGTCTTCTCCCCCTAAAAAATAGCATATCGTGATATTTTTTATATCAACTGATTAAATGAAAAGCTTTTGGAGAGATAGACGGATTTGTTTTAGCATGAAATCGGAACATTTTGCTTTCGAAATACTCCCCTTCAAAACTCGCCTATGATTTTGAGAATATTAACCTTTTTAAAGTTAGAGGGAAGGAGTCTTCTTGAAGCAAAATTCTTAAAGAGTAAGAAGTTTTAGAGTTGTTGAATTTTGCATCATGGTTTTTGAAAAACAAAGACTTCTCTTTGTTTGAATAGGAATGTCGCACTAAGGCATACAACAGTGTCCATTTTTAGGATAAGTGCACTTTGTTGATGAAAATCATTTTTGCGTAGCACTTTCCTTTCTTTGATACATTGAGTTGTGCACTGAAAGGTGTACACAAGACATTTAGATGATGAGCACCGATTTTGATACATTTTAAAAATCTTTTTGAAAAATCTTGAAAAGGTGGTGCTCAGAATGTAAGAGAATTTTAGTTTTTAGGATAAGTGCTTGAAAATTATTTAAAACCTTTGTTTTAGTTAAGCACTTTCCTTCCTTTGAAGAACGACTTAGCTGAAATACTAAGAAGTCATCATTTAAGCTCAGGTTTCGTACTGAAGTATACGAAAGCCATAGAGAAGAAATTTTGAGAAACGACATGTTTTGAAAACATTTTAATGAACTCTCGCTCAAGCATCTGTACATTTCCGTATCATTGTTGTATGACATTTCTAGATACGTACAGAATATTGATTATATGAGAGACATGTCGTGAGAAGAATATTTTAGGATTTTTTTTTATATATATATTTTTTTGTATTTTTGAAAATTTTCTGTTTTTGTATTTTGTTTTTGTTGGTTTTAAAATTTTGTATTTTGTTTTTCAAAAAAATATTTACAAAGAAGATTTGAAGAAAGAAAAATTAAGTTTGGACAAGTAAAAGTGGAGTTAAGAGTGGAATTAGAAAATGATTTCCACATGCGATGCTGGCGTAAAGTTCTTCTTTACCACATTGGGTATATGAACCCTCTTCACTTTCACAAGTACCTGCATCCACAGAAGAAGAATTTGCACAAATAACATTGTTAGAAGTACATGTTTCCTCACATTGAGGGTGTTCACTATCAACGGTTGTCGTGGTTTCTACTTCCATTAGCTCATTATCAATATTATTTGTCTTTGTGCAACTATCAAAAAATTTCCCTGTGGGAATCCATCTAAGACCAACTGTTTTAAAAACTTTTCCTCTGGGAATCCACCTAAGGTAAGATCTAGACGTAGTTTTCTTATCAGATGCAGCGGAAGTCTCAGTCTTGGAAAAACTACATCCTGTAGATATCCACCTATTAGGTTTCTTAGCCTCTTGCTTCTTATCAACGGGTTTGTTTTGATTTGGCGTCTTAGTGGATTGTACCTTAGTACGTGAATTTTCTTTCTTGATAAATTGTGCAACACATGTATCATGATTAGCTGAAAAAACACATTTTTGACATGGAGGACAGACAAATTCAACATTCTTGTTTAAAACAGCAACCTTAACTTTGTCATTACAGTCATTTGGAAATTGGTTTTTGTTCGGAAAAGACTCATAATTTCTAGTGTTGTGTTCTACTTGCATAACATTTTCTTTTGCGCAACTACTCTTAGATGCAGGCCAATCCCTTGTCTTTTGTTGATTGTTCCTAGGTAATGGTTTACTACTACTATCAATGCTTTGGTATCTTGTAGAATTTATCACACTAGGTTTTGTACCTAAAATTCCGTCTTTTCGAAGTTGTGCCTTTTTCTTAGCTTCTTTTAGATGGTGATTTTGGACCAAGTCATTAGAACCAACAAATTCTTTAACAGTTTTTGTGGTTACATTCGGTGTATTATTCCTAGAAGGGCCAGAAGTAAGCACATTTGTGTTTCGTTCAACAACATTTGCATTTTCAACAATCTTTTCAATATCTTTCTGCTTGGGCAAGGGTTGTGGAGTGACTGGTTTAGTCAAATCCTTTTTCTCATCGACTTTTGGAGCAAACTGAGAAATTGACATTTTTGGTTTTTCAACCGTTTTTGAAGCATTTGGTTTCTCCGAAGTCAATGGTTTTGCAAACTTAGTATCCACACCCTTCCCTTTTAGACTTTCTAGCTGAGCTCTCAAAAGATCATTTTGCTTTTGCATGTCCGTGTAGGCACGCTCATACAACAATTTGTCATACTTGCATTCCTCGCTTTTTCGATCAAGTTGTTTAAAATATGACACATTTTCCTTTTCAAGTTTTATAAGAGCATTTTCATATTTTGAAAAAATTGCAGAGGTCTCAGCTCGCAGTCTTTCATCGTCTTCAACATAATATGTTTGTAAAATAATAGATGTAATATTGGTAGACATAACTGCTTCAAGGAGAGAATCATTTAGGTTTTCCAAAAGTTTGATATTTTCAAGATTTGCATTAGCTTCCTTTATCAGGGATTTGTGGTCCTTGACAAAATCAGTTGTTTCTTTCAAAAATGCTTGTTCAAAATGAATTACTCTCGCATTAATGGCGTTGATTAGAGGAGTGTAAGATACAAATTAAGTCACAAACATCATAACATGGGTGGTTTGGTTCGTTGGTTATGTTAGAGAGAGAAAGAGATGGGAGCCTTTTCTAGAGAGAGAAAGTGAAGAAAGTAATGTCTATTAGATTGAAAGGTCCAACCCTCACCCTTGCTAGGTGAGAGGTATTTATACTTACAAGATACTAAGTGCCTCTACTAGGCTGTGAATCGAGCTGACAGTGGGTAAAGACCCGACCCGACTCCACAAATACTAACTAATACTAAACTACGTACTAACTAATATGATAACTACTACGAGCTACATAATGCTAAGCACTACTCGGGGTGACCGAGTCTTCTATATGAAAAACGTATTCCTAACAATCTCCCCCTAAGGGAGGTCACCCCGGAAATGAAACATTGAATTCTAGCATCTAAAACATCGTCGATATCTTTGTAGCTCGTAGTCTTTGATTCTTCATTGTCATGAACTTTGTGCTTTCAGCAGCGGACTCTGGATGACTTGTTTAATGTGAAGGATGATCTTGGTATTACTTCGAGTTCATCATCCAAATGAGTATCTTCAAGTCATCTTTGAGCATAAATGTCTCCATGTGATTTGAACATCTTTGTGTCGGCATGCTCACACTTTTCAGAATCATGATCTTCTGCATCAGAGTTGTAGAAGCATAGTTGAAGCCCATTCAATGATCATGATTTCTTAGAATATGATGTCGAAGTATGAGCATGATGTGATGGATCGGCATCTTTTCTGCAA
Organism: Artemisia annua; assembly: GCA_014162995.1. Lineage (NCBI taxonomy): Eukaryota > Viridiplantae > Streptophyta > Magnoliopsida > Asterales > Asteraceae > Artemisia > Artemisia annua. The sequence goes on from LBNU01021093.1 coordinate 207,040, forward strand.
TCAGCAACAACCGCCAAATATTCTTGCATAAAACAGTTAGCAATAAAACGTCCGGTACTTACAGGTTCAGAATCAGAGATCGTCAACAGCATAGTGTGAAGACTTTCTCTAATCCTTACCAAGGCCGTTCCCAAACCAGATACCCCCGAGAGGGCTTACAAGATCTACCTGAGTAGATCAATGATTGGGTGAGTCGCTGGAGATCACCCCACGACTGTAGACCGTTTTGAAACCGCCACGACCACTAAGCGTAACCCACAAGGAGTTACCGAAGTGACTTGCTTTCAGGGCTGTTTGATGTTGACCCTGGCAGGAATTTCCACTCAATCACTGGGAAATACATATGTATATTCCCTCATAAGTGTTCTTGGCAGATTGCTAAGATCTGCGAAGGACTCAAAATATTACAGCTGGTGTCCTTAATGTTGAACAGCCAGTGTAGAAAGATTAAGTGTTCCTATGAGATCTTTTGATGCATCTCGTGGCTCTAGACTCAATAAGTGCAATTTGGTTATTCTATGCGGAGACTAGGGAGAGATCTCCTTCTTCAATATCAACCATCTCTAAGAGATGAGTTGATAGATTACACCGGTTCCCTGTGAGAATGAAACAAGCTCTTTTAAGAGAACTTGAGTGGCTAGAAGGTTTAGTGCAGTGCGTCACTGGGTCCATGACGTCTTGTCTTCAATACCGGTGTTACCTTAGTAACAACCAGTAGTATATGAATTGAACCCGGTTTCTGCCCTAAGGTTGAATAATGGGAAGGCTATTTCTTTTCACCCTTTCTCATTTCATTTCTTTTTAATTCTTCAACCCCTTCTTTCACCTTTCTCATTTATCTCCTTTTTTTCATAATCATACCTAAGGACTTTCTAATACTATCTATTTGTTATTGTCCTTGGGTAGATCCTTCCGGCTCTGGCGGATCATAGGACGGTTTTCCTAACCTTAGCCACCTTATAACTTCATGACTATCCTATGTTGCCATCAACCAAATCATTGAAAATTCTCTCAAAGTGTTTATGATTAAGAAACACATTTTAGCTAACACTTTGAGAGTTTTATGATTTTCAAATGCTCCCCCTTAACATGTGCTCATATGTTTTGATAGAAATTTGCACATGTCGGGGTGAGTTGCACTTTTTGAATTGATCCATTCTTAATAGACATGTACCCGAGGGACACGTTTACGTTGCTTAGTTAAAGGGATCCATTATCAGCTTTTAGGTGATAACTAGTCCTAATAACTAACTTGAAGTTGTTAACATTCCTTAATAAGGAAGTTAGACCCGTCAATGTATACATCTAAGAAGAGCTTCTCGAAACGGTACCTTCTACTTGGATAAATCCTTTCGAATACAAACATTTGAGTTTCGTCAATTCATGAGTCAATTCTGAGTCACGCTCACATGAGATGCCAAATCTTTTTATTCACTACAAGCCATTTTGCTCCCCCTCAATATGTGCATTGGTATACCAAAGAGTTTAGCACATATGGGAGATCTTTACATTTAAGTCCAAAACATCACATTTTATCAGATTTCATATTTAAATCACATTCTCTCCCCCGATCAAAAATTTCAAATCATTTGAGATTTTGTGATCCTGATAAGGCGAAAAGTGTACCGCTTTTCGGGGGTCATTTAAGCCCTAAATCGTATTTATTTGATCAGTTATTTCCCTAAATCGTTCCTTTTGTCATTTTAGGTACTTTGGAGAGAAATTCTGGAAAAGGAAGCATTTTGGACGTTTTTGGAGCATAAAAGTGAAGAATTCGACAAAGTGCTAACGTCTGCTGGAATAGTACCCATGACGGCGTCAAGCTTGGATGTGACGCCGTCAAGCCTTGATAAGCCAGAACGGATTTTGGGAGATTAAAGGGGGACGGCGTCAAGAAGGCCATCAAGAAACCCTAATCACGGCGAGGTGACGGCGTCACAGCTACAACGTGACGCCGTCAGATCTGTTTTTCTATATACATTCTCACAATTTTTAGTCATTAGTGTGGAACTTTTTAGAGAGAAACCCTAATACAAATTTTAGTAGCTTTTTCAAGGTTTTTCACCTTGAGATCTTCCATGTTACATTGAAGATAAGTTATCAATTAATCATTCAATATGTCTATGTGTTGTTTGATTCTATCTTGTTCTTCTCTTTTGTTTAACATGCTAGGCTAGGTTTTCTTTGTGTTTGCTTAGATCTAATGAAACCTAACTATTGATTATTGATTGAATGGTGTGTTGTTAATTGTATCGGATGAATGTTTATCGATGTTAGGCTTAAGAAAACTGGCTAACCTCCTATACGGTAACATGCTTGAACGTCTTAAGAAACATGAACCAAGGTGTACTAAGGTTATTTGATTGTATTTAATGCATGAGCGAATTCTAGTGATCCCATGTTAGGAGCTTCTTAGCCGGCTTGACATAGGAGTGAAGTAGGAGCTTATAGAGTTGGGGAATTCCGTACACACCCCCACGACCGTTATTAAGGAATACAATCTGTCATCCACGCAATTAATACACACTAATCAATCGGTAAAAGATAGTTAGGGAGTAAGGAAATCTAAGTAAACACATTTCTCTCCATATAGTTTTCACAACATTTACTTTCAGTTTATTTTATTTTATTTGCATTAGTAGCTATTTGGGTTAGTTGACTAGCAACTAATTCCGCCCACTCCTTCAAACCCGAGATTTTTACTTGCTTTCATAAAAATATAAAAAAAACAAAAAGAATCTTCCTTCACCCTTAGACCTATTAGAGTAGTTTTTCAATCCTAACGACACTATTCCCCTAGAGAACGATCAATCCCCCGGTACTTGCCACTACACTATACTACATCGGTCAGGTACACTGCCTGGTGGGGATTCCAAGCTTCTCAAGATCCCTTGAGAAGTAAAACCTTTTTGCGAGGGTGCAATCTCACGCATCAGATCCCAATTGATTTAAATGAGTTTAAAAACATGGGAGAAAGTGTGGTCAGATTTGAACATGTACTGATTTTTTGAGACAAACTATTCACTGCTGCTGGTGCACAAAGTTTAGAAAGGTGCAGAAATTTTGAGCAAATACGCTCCCCCTCAATTAATGACCCGTTTTCTATTTAAAGAGTTGTAGTCATTACATTGAGCGGCAAGTATTTGTGAAAATTTAAGTCCAATAGCCACCTTGTAAACCACAAAAACTCTCTTGAAAAATCATAGATGAGAGAGATTTTAGGATGAAAGAAGACTTCTCTTCTTTTACAAGAAACGATGCACTGAAACGTACATCAAATCGAAGAAACATGGATATAAAGTAATCCGTGCCCAGGTGAACTTCACCCAGTGAGAGGAACAGCCGTCTTTTTGGCGACAAGCTTTCCCCATAGATAAGAGCGGGTTGCTATTTGAAGTAATAGCAAGCCATTAAGACATGTTTTAACCATTTATTATAACTTCTGCTCGAGCTTCATTTAAAGTTCCGTGCCATTATTGAATGACATTTCTAGAACCGTAAATGTTATCGATAACAGAAGACATGCCTAAAGAAGAACTATTTTTGGTATTTTTGTGTTTTTCAGATTTTTATGGGTTTTTATAGTTTCTATATTTTTGTATTTTCTTTTTGGTTTTATAAAATATATACAAGGATATGTGAAGCGAATCCATTAATCCTCATTCTCTTCCTGAAGACTATTGAGAGATTCTGGTGTAAGACTCTTCATACCAAGACGTGGGAGAATAAATTGAAACCGTTCTCCCGGGAGTGCCTTAGTGAAGAAATCTGCCAGCTGAAACTTTGTCCTCACGAAGTGTAGTTCCACCACACCATTCTCAACTTGTTCCACCACACCTTTGGAGAATCCATTTGCCAGGAGAAACATTGACAGTCTATTGTACAATGCCCTAGGCGCCTGCTTTAGGCCATATAGAGCCCTTTTCAGACGGTAGACATGGGTAGGACGATCAAGATCCACAAGTCCTTCAAGTTGACTGACATAAACAACTTCACTCAGCTCTCCATTTAGAAATGCAATTTTCACATCCATTTGATAGACTGTCAAGTTCTGACTTGCAGCATTGGCGAGAAATATTCTGATAGCTTCAATATAAATAACCGGAGCGAAAGATTCCTCAAAATCAATGCCTTCCTTTTGACGATATCCCTTAGCAACAAGCCTTGCCTTGTATTCAGAACGTCATCATGCTCATCAAGTTTCACTTTGAAGATCCACTTAAGAGCTATAATCATTGCACCGTCTGGAGATGGCACCAATTCCCATACTTCAAGTCGATAGAACTCATTAATTTCTTCTTGCATCGCATTAAACCAACAGTCGTCTGATATAGCAATCTTGAAATCTTTGGGCTCGACTTTGGATAGTACGGAATTATAAAAGCACCACAAGGCATGTGTGTCAAGTTGCCTTCGTGTGGACACCGGTTGAGAAGGATTCCCAATAACGTTCATAATCGGATGGTTATTGGTCCATTATCAGTGATGATCATGTGGTTGTGGGTAGGAAATTTATGTAACCGTGTTAAGATCTCCTGAAGAAGATGCCTCAGATGAAGAGTCAGGAGCAAGTGTGTTTTGAACGGAGCATCATTAGGTGGAGCAAATGGATTTACTTCAAAAGAATTGTCGACTGCAGTGTCTTGATGTACGGAAAGAGATTGAATGTATGATGATGATGGTGAGTGACTTGCTGATGGAGCATCTTGAGTAATTGAAATAGGAAAAGATGGACCATTTGGATCGTTTGGGACATGAGCTGTGACAGCTGGTGGTACCGGTGTGTCAACAGTTGGTGGCTCAAAATATTCATCAACCATTGGATCAAACAAGATCTCCAAATCCTTACCGGTAGGTGGTACATAAGGAACATGCAGGAGTGGGATTCTGTATAAGTCCTGAATTGATTGGTTCAGGAGACAAAAATTTAGACGCTGGTCTTGAACTGATGTGTACAGGAGTCGTTTCCTCATTCAGCTCATCGAATGTCACGTGAATGGTTTCCACAATTTGTCGGGTTCGTTAGTTGTAGATTCAGTATCCCTTGTGATCTGGTGTATACCTAACTAAGAATCCAATGTCGGCTTTAGCTTTTAAGTTTTCCCAAATCTTGACTCACTAGTCGGATATCATGGAGCACCGAACATTTAAATAAAAGAAAGATCTGGTTTCTTGCCAAGTATCAGCACATATGGAGTTTTGTTGTAGAGAATATGTGGCAAGGATCGGTTTTGGGTGTAACAAGCAGTTGCAATGGCCTCTTGTCCAAAGAAACATCGGAGCCTTAGAAAATATCAGCAAGGTTCTTGCAGCTTCCACAAGAGTACGATTTTGTCTTTCAACAATGTCGTTCTGTTGAGGAGTGCGTGGAACATTTTTCTGGAGAGTGATGCCAATACTTTCATAATTTTGAATGAGTTGTTTAATAACAAACTCAGTTCCCTTATCGGTGAGGATGATTCAAACAGTTTTGTTGAGTCTCACTTGCAATTGTTTTATCAGTTTGAGGATAACCTCTGGAGTTTTAACCTTGGTTCTCAAAAGCTTCACCCGTGTAAACCGACAGTAGTTGTCAACGACAACTAGAGTTTATTTCTTCCCATTTATACTCTGCACTCTCATTGGTCTACATAGATCCATGTTAAGGGTGTGAAGAACTTCCATGATGGTGTTGACAGTTTTGGGTTTGTGGGTATGCTTCTTGCTTTTGCCCAGTGGACAAGCCGACCAACTATGATCCTTTTCGAACTTTAAACTGGGTAAACCTCGTACAAAATCCTTGCAAGCAAAATCATTGATGGTACCAAGGTTCAAGTGATTTAAACGTCGGTGCCATAGCCATGATTTTGTTCTTTGAGGCCTTACACAGCAAGTAAATAGGAGAGGACCGCATCATGTCTTCAAATAGAGATGGTGTACAAGTTAGTGCCACGATTGCCTTTAAAAGGATCAACACCATCCAATTCTCTGACAAAGTAAGTGTGTTTTCTGAAAGCAACTTCAAGATCGGAATCACAAAATTGACCAACAGATAACAAATTGTGCTCAAGTCCTTCCACGTAGTATACCACGAAGATTTACACTGTCACCAAAGACATAATCTCCATAACCCATAATTTCCCCAAAATGGTCGTTCCCAAATCTAACTGTCCCGATAAACTTATTCACGAAATTCTTGAGCCGAGAGCGATCCCTGGTCATATGTTATGAGCAGCCTGAGTCCAAATGTCAAAGGACGATTCCTACGACCTGCATTTGAAAACAGACAAAGCAAGAGAGTTTGGATAGCTGGATCCCCAATTTAAGTTGGGTTACAGTTGGTTAGTGCAAACAAATTCTGGAGCAACTAAGCCCTTAGGTGCATTTGTTTTAATGGCGGAAATCTCACTAGTAGATGTAATGGGCATAGTTAAAGGACATTGAGTTTCTAAAGGGAAAGTTCTACCAGTTGGCTTCCATTCCTTAATAGGCACTACTTTAGAGTTAGTTATCCTAGTTAAAGGGCACTGTACTCCTAAAGTAAATTTCCTTCCAGTGGGCTTCCATTGATAACCAACATTAGTAAACAAATTTTCAGTTGTTTTCCAAATTTGGTTAATTCGTTTAGCTCTCCAAACTTTCTTAGCAGGGGTTTTGTTGGATGACTTCAAATATTTCTCAACATATTTATCATGATTAGCCGAAATTAAGCATTCATTACATGTTTTGCAAAGTGAATTAGGGCTTGAATTATGATCCTTTTCGCTCAAATCCGACTTGTTGTTCCTCATGTGGTCTTCTACTTTCTTCTTAGAAACACCTTTAGCTGGCGAAGTCTTAACATTTTTTACATTTCTCCTAGGTTTTGACTTTCTAGCTTTAGTGTCACTATTAACTCCTATAGAAGGACTGATGGGAATCTTAGTCTTTTTCACTTCCAGTTGCTGAACATGTTTTGATGTGTTGGGATCTGAAGTTTCCAAGGGTTCCTCAAAGGTTACATGCTTGTTCTTAGTCATTGAGAATGATGCAGTGAGCCTATCTTTCTTGTTGTCATTCTTAGGACATGTACCAATGGCATATTCTAAAAGCTCCTAGGATCGTTTAGCGAGAAAGCAGGCATCTAGAATAGCATTATCCTGTGGTTTCACTGTCCTATCCTCTTCTATAGTCTCGCGAAGCATGTCTAGACTATCCTTAAGGTACGATAGATACGCATAGTGAGCAGACCTATTGTTCCTAAGAGGAAGCGGGATATTCACAGCATCAACATCATATTTCTTACAAGCAGAAACCTTTAGAACAACATTATCACTAGTGATGATTGGCATTTTCCCTTTCACTTGAGTCTTTAGATNTTTCACTGTCCTATCCTCTTCTATAGTCTCGCGAAGCATGTCTAGACTATCCTTAAGGTACGATAGATACGCATAGTGAGCAGACCTATTGTTCCTAAGAGGAAGCGGGATATTCACAGCATCAACATCATATTTCTTACAAGCAGAAACCTTTAGAACAACATTATCACTAGTGATGATTGGCATTTTCCCTTTCACTTGAGTCTTTAGATTCTCATTCTCTTTAAGCAAAGAAGTTATCTTTTCATTGTTTTTATCACGTGTGATCTTAATTGAATCATATAACTCTTTGTAATGTTGTTTGACTTTTGAATTTTCAGCTCGAAAACAATCATTTTCATATTGCAGTTTGTTGATGATGTCTTGAAAGTGAAGATTCTGAGAATCTAGAGACTGTGGTTTATGGGTGTCAGTCACATCACTTCTATTAGACTTTAATTGGGCAATTTGAACCCTCAGTTTCCGAATCGTGTTAGTTTGAGCTTGAATCTTTTCATCACGTTTGGCTAATTCAAAATATGCATCAAATTCAGGAGCATCCGAAGATGTCTTAGCATTTGAGGTTTTAATTCTTTCTTCTAAATGTTGACACTTTAATTGCAGATTAAGATTCTCAACCTCTAGTTTTGACAAATGCCTGACCATGTTATCATGGTCATCGTTTTGAATTTTCTCACGCAATTTTAAATTCTCCCCCTCAAGCTCAACAACACGATTCTGAAAAACGTTCAATGCAACAGACGTCTCATGAAATTGGCAGGCAGATAATGCAGAATTAGTAGCAGTATAAAAAACATCTTGTGCAATACATCTAGCAATCAAATTCTCATTCGTGNAATTGCAGATTAAGATTCTCAACCTCTAGTTTTGACAAATGCCTGACCATGTTATCATGGTCATCGTTTTGAATTTTCTCACGCAATTTTAAATTCTCCCCCTCAAGCTCAACAACACGATTCTGAAAAACGTTCAATGCAACAGACGTCTCATGAAATTGGCAGGCAGATAATGCAGAATTAGTAGCAGTATAAAAAACATCTTGTGCAATACATCTAGCAATCAAATTCTCATTCGTGATGAGAATGTTGTTCTTTTCAATTTCACAGCATTTAAGATCAATTGCAATTTGTTTTCCCTCGTTTTCCACATTTTTAAACACTTCTTTCATTTCTTTCAATTCAGTTTCAAGGGTTTTTTGCATGCCCTCAAAATGTTCTTTGATGAGTTTAAAAAATGGCATAACCTCAGTTAAGTAGCACTCTTTTGTTTGTTCAAATCCCCTTTCCCCTTCAGTAATTCCCGTTGGTGTAATTCTCTTCTTACAAGTTTTATCAAAGTCGGCAAACATTTGACAAATGTTAGGTCACCATATTAGTAAACACAAGTATTCAAATGAAAGAAATGAGATGAGAAATAGACTTGGTTGATTAAGATCAATATGAAAGATGAAAGAACAAGAGTTTCCTTAAGATATGAAATTAACCAACA
>LBNU01021093.1:219220-237547 GCA_014162995.1 Artemisia annua
ATTTGCAAGAAAGATCCTGATAGCTTCAATTCGTGCAACCGGTGCAAAGGATTCCTCAAAGTCTATACCCTCTTCCTGTCGGTATCCTTTAGCTACTAGTCTTGCCTTGTTCTTGAGCACATCTCCATATTCATCAAGTTTAACCTTGAATATCCACTTGAGTGCAATGATCATAGCGCAATCAGGAGCTGGCACTAACTCCCATACATCAAGTTTGTCAAACTCGTGAATTTCTTCTTGCATAGCTTCAAACCAACACGCTTTTGTCAGTGCTTCTTTAAAGTCTTTGGGTTGGACTTTGGATAGAACCGTGTGAACGAAACACCATAAAGCATCGGTGGCAAGTTGTTTTCGTGTGGATACTGGTCTTGAAGGGTCTCCAATGTTGTTGTCGATCGGGTGATCATTTGTCCAACTTCTAAGGTATTCATGAGGTTGGGTGGATGATACAGGATTGCTCATGTTAGTGTTTACAGATGTAGATGCATCTGAAGAATATTCTAGAGCAAATATATTAACAAACGGAGCTTCTTCTGGAGGGGTGTCTGGGTTGGCTTCAAGAAAATTGCTTCCTGCTGGGACTTGCTGTATCGTGGTAGATTGATCGTTTGATGATGTTGGTGAATAACTCATGGAAGGAGCTTCTTGACTGATGGATACTGATTCTGAAGGATTAGTTTGAGTAGGAGCCACCTCAATTGGAGGTAGTTGTGAGGTATCAGCAGATGGAGCCTCAAAGTATTCATCAAACATTGGATTGAACAGCGTTTTCAAGTCTTCATAGGTGGGAGGTATGTAAGATGATGCAGGGGAAGGATTATGTACAAGACTCGAACTTATAGGTCCGGGTATGAGTAGATTAGGTACGGGTTCAGAACTGGATTGTCTAGTAGCCGAATGCTCTGTCAGCTCATCGAATGTAACGTGACTTGTTTCCATGATTTGGCGAGTACGTTTGTTGTAGATTCGGTAACCCTTGCGATCTGGTGCGTAGCCAATGAAGAAACCAATATCAGCTTTAGCCTTTAACTTTCCCAAGTCTTCATTGTCGTTGGTGGGGTAGCACCGAGCTCCGAACACACGTAGCGAAGATAGATGAGGTTTTCTGTTATGCACAAGCTCATATGGGGTTTTGTTGTGCAGAGTATGAATCAAGGATCAGTTTTGAGTATAGCAAGTTGTGGAGATAGCTTCTGCCCATAGAAACATCGGAGCCTTAGAGAATATCAGCATGGTTCTTGTAGCTTCAACAAGAGTTCGATTTTGTCTTTCGACAACACCGTTCTGCTGTGGAGTGCGTGGAACACTTTTCTGATGAGTAATTCCCATACTTTCATAAAACTGAGTGAGTTGTTTATTAACAAACTCAGTACCGTTGTCTGTTCTGATGATTCTGACAGTTTTGTAGAGTAGTACTTGCAGTTGCTTGATCAGTTTGATAATGATATCAGGAGTCTCATCCTTGGTTCTCAAAAACTTCACCCATGTAAATCGTGAGTAGTCATCGACTATCACAAGTACATATTTCTTCCCGTTAATACTCTGTACTCTCATTGAACCGCATAAATCCATGTGAAGGGTGTGAAGAACTTCCATATTGGTGTCGACGGGTTTGGGTTTATGGTCATATTTCTTGCTTTTGCCAAGGTTACAAGCGGGGCACAGATGATCTTTTTCATACTTCAGTATGGGCATGCCACGAACAAGATCTTTACGAGTAAGTTCATTAATGGTACCAAAGTTTAAGTGGTTTAAACGACGATGCCATAACCACGACTTATTCTTGGATGCTTTAGACATAGGCAGATTGGAGAGGACTTCATCATGTCTTCTATAGAGATGGTGTAAAGATTATTGCCACGACTTCCTTTCAGAAGATCAATATCATCCAACTCCCTAACGAAGCAAGTGTGTTTTCTGAAGGCTACCTCGAGGTCGGAATCACAAAATTGACCAACAGAGAATAGATTATGCCCAAGTCCTTCCACATAATAAACCCTTGAGATTACACTGTCCCCAAAGACGTAGTCTCCAAAACCCATGATTGCACCGAAATGATCATTCCCGAATCTAACTGTCCCGATAAACTTTTTCACGAAATTCTGGAGCCGAGAGCGATCCCCTGTCATATGTTTTGAGTAGCCTGAGTCCAAATACCACAGGACGATTTGTACGACCTGCATTTGAAACCAGACAAATATGGATAACTGAAAAACATGGATCCCCATATAGAGTTGGGATCCAATTGCTTAGCACACACATTTTCAAGAGACATAGGATTAGAACATGCAATGGAATCAACGGATACAGCTTCACTAATGGGTGTAATGGACCTATTATCAGAGGATTGTGTCACTAGAGAAAATTTTCTACCAGTTGCCTTCCATACTTTAACATTTGCATGCTTAAGATTGGTGACATTAGTGGATGGGCCCTGATTTCCTAACGTGAATGATTTCTCAGTAGGTCTCCCTTGATTACTAACATTAGTGAAAACCTTTCCTGTGGGTCTCCATTGATATCCTACATTAGTGTATATCTTTCCTGTGGCTTTCCAAACACGTTTTTTCTGTTTATGTTTCATGGCATTATTGACTGGGGTAGAATAAGTAGCTTTCAAGAACCACTTAAAGCATTCATCATGATTACCGGAAATTAAACAGTCATTACAAGTCTTGCATGCAGCAACAGAATTCGAATTAATTACAGCACGCTTAGAGCAAATACTAGAATCAACACGATTCAAATTGTTCAAATCTATTTTATTGTTCCTAGGGTGTACTTCTACTCTCTTCTCTTGGACACTCTTAGCTGGCGAAGTCTTATCTTCCTTTGTGTTGCATTTAGGCTTTGACTTGCTAGCTTTAGAGTCACTGATTACTCCTGTAGAATTAATGAATGGAACATTAGATTTGTTTGCTACCATTTGTTTTTCCGGTTTAGATGTGCTGGGTTTACACTCATTCAGTGGTACTGCAAAGGTGACATGCTTGTTCTTAGTTTCAGCTAATGATGCAGTGGGACTATCTCGCTGGTTAACAATCTTAGGACATGTGCCAATAGCATATTCTAATAGTTCTTGAGCACGTTTAGTGAAGAAACAGGCATCTAAAACAGAATTGTCATGTGGCTTCACTATTCTATCCTCTTCGACAGTTTCGCGAAGTATATTAAGGCAATCCTTAAGGTGCTTGAGATAACAGTTATGTGCAGACTTATTATTCCTAAGGGGCAACGGGATATTCACAGCATCAATATTACGAAATTTAACAGCAGAAACCTTTGTACCAACACAATCACAAGCATTAACTGGCATTTTCCCTTTTTCCTGAGCCTTTAGATTCTCAATTTCTTTAAGCAAAGAAGTTATCTTTTCATTGTTTTTATCACGTGTGATCTTAATTGAATCATATAACTCTTTGTAATGCTGTTTAACTTTTGAATTTTCAGCTTGAAAACACTCATTTTCCTGTTGCAGTTTATTGATAATGTTTTGAAAATGAAAATTTTGAGAATCTAGAGGCATTGGTTTCTTGGAGTCAATTACATCACACTTGTTCGATTTCAATAATGAGATCTGAGCCTTTAGCTTTTTTGATAGTGTTCAAGTGAGCTTGAATCCTTTCATCTCGGTTGCTTATTTAAAAATATGCATCAAAATCAGGAGCATCTGAAGATGTCTTGACACTGACCGTTTTCACTTTTTCTTCTAGGTGTTGATATTTTAATTGCAAATTAAGATTCTCAACTTCTAATTTAGAAAAGTCCTTGACCATGTTATCATGATCATCATTTTGAATTTTTTTAAGCAAATTTAAATTCTTCCCCTCAAGCTCACTAACACGATTCTTAAGATCACAAAACGCATTAGACACATCATGAAATTGAGAAGCAGTTAATGCAGAATCAGTGGCAGTATAATAAATATTTTGAGCAATGCATTTGGCAATCAAATTATCATTCATAATGAGAATATTCTTGTTCTCAATCTCACGTTTTGTAAGTTCGATCGCATTAAGTTCTACCACTTTTTCCATGTCTTTAAAAGCAGTTTTTAATTCAATAATTTCAGTTTCCAAAGAATGCTCAAGATTGTTGAAATGGTCTTTGAGAAGATTAAAAAATGGTATGACCTCTGTAAGGTAACATCGTTTTGTTTGTTCAAATCCCCTTTCCCCTTCAGTAATACCCGTTGGTGTAATTCTCTTTTTACATGTTTTGTCAAAATCAGCAAATAATTGATAGAACACATACATGCTAATAAGAGTTTTACATTTAGTGGGAAGAATTTTAGGGACAATATGCGAAGGTGTATTGGGTGGATACACGGTTGTAGAAGGCACTACTTTAAGAATGGGTATTGTACATGCGAGTTTCTCGGCCTTCCGCTTTTCCATATCTAACGCCCAAAATACTTGTTCAGGAGTCAAATTTGTTTGAGGCTTAAACCTAGACTTGAAAGTTGACAAAGTGGATTGATAGGTAGACTCAAAGTTTTCTTTGTCATAGTCGTGTGGATTAATTACGACTCTTTTTGCTACGCACTTAGGGTCATTCATTTTTTCAGTCATCTTATCCCTAGATGTTTCAGCACTTTCAAGGGTCTCATCAAACGGTTCAACGCATGGGGGATCATGAACAGGTTTGAGAAGAACATTGCCATCATAAATAGAAGATTGGGCCTCTATCGCTTTCTTACAGTAATTGGGCGATGGATCTCCTATAATATTCTCACTATGTTCATCGCTAAAACGCTTGTGCTTAATGATCATGTTATAAGCTTGTTTAGAGAGGTCTTGACGGTACAATTTATCTTCAAGCTTGTTTTTCAATGTTTTAAGTTTGGAAAAATCACTTAAGAGTTTAGTTTCCTTTGCTTTGAAATCCTGTTTAAGCACATTGACTTTATCTAGGGTTTCCTGATTTTGCTTAACAGTTTGTTCAAGTTGTTTTTGTAACGAAGCTAACTCCTGTTTAAGTGTTTCCTCCCTTAAGTTTCGTTCAGAGATAAAAGTACGCATCTGACATTCTAATTTTTGTTCACGTTCGGTTAGCTCAAACTTAGCACATTGTTCATACCAGGCCAACTGATCTTTGTACGTCTTAATTCTATAGGCAAGGGTGTCATCAGGGAAGTCTGAGTATTCATGCAATTCATGGTCATTATTGACAACAGAAGATGCACAATTTGGTACAACAGGTTCTTCGTTAAGTTTCACATATTGTTCATATGGGACAACATTACTATTCCCCATATTTACATTATCTGATTCAATAACGCTAGTTTGTTGTACTTCCTGGTGAATCTTTTGTTCAATTATATCATTATTACAACTATCAACAGAAGCTGTATGGCTATGTACAGCAGATTCGGTGTATTGAGACACATGATGCTCAATCGGGAGAATATCTCTATTTTCCAGAGTAGTATTATTTGTCTCAAACACGTTTGTCTGTTGTACATTGTCATAGTCATCATATAATTTTAGAACCTCAGAGATGACAGATGATTTGGAGTAGCCAGACTGTTGTGGAGATGATACAGCAGATGAAAGATTTGCCATGAAGATAGTTTGAGCTGTGGGTTCATCATCCACATCAAAATCAAATGCATCACAGTCTTTAGCTTGGAAGATGTTCGGATCATTAAGTGCCAAATCCTGAATGGGTTGATCATCAACATCAGCATCAAACGTATTACCCTGAACCCCAGCTAAGAAAATTGCTTCTTCATCATTCAGTGCAGCCCCATTCTCCTGTGCTTGCAGCAACAGCATGACATCCTTGAAGTAATCAGCATTCTGGGGACGTTAGGCTGGGTGCAAGTCTTTGCAATGTGCCCAAAACCTCCACAGTTATAGCACTTGATCTGTCTGCCTGCCCCTTGATTACCATTACCTATTCTGTTCTGAGCTCCTCCATTCCCGGCAACAGTATTTCCTCTGACAAAATTCCTTTGATTCAAGTTCTGTCATCCTTGAACATTTTGAATCACCACTCTTCCATCCTCCACAGTAGCCTGATTGTGTGGATTAGATGATGTACGAAGTTGGTTGTTAGTTTGAGGGAGTGCTGCTCTAAACTGTTGTGCAAGCAAAGCAACTTGACTTGCCAAGTCATCAATCTTCTTATCAGTGTGAGAGTATCCCGAGTCAAGGTGAAGGGATGTTGATTGACTTGATGATGATGCAGCTTGATGAGGTTGAGTGACTGACGATTGAATGAGTGGTTGAACATTAGAGACCAAAGCCAGTGGGTCACTAGTAGCAGTTGGAGTAAACCTTTCCTTGAGTAGACGATCATACATAGCATGCCTTTCATGCTGTTGTAGGTAGGCATAGAGTTGCTCATAATTTGTCTCCCTCAAACCTTTATTTAGTTTTACTGCAGTGACGAATCTATCCCATTCAGGTGTCATGTTGTTCACAAATTTGGAATTGAGCTGAATGTTTGGCATAGTCATCCTTATAATCCTCATGTCATTAACCAGCTTGTGAAATCTGACATAGTAATCATGGATATTCTCCCCCGGATTCATCTTGAAGTGTTCAAATTCATCATAGAGCTGTGATTCACGATCTTCTTTGGTTAATTCTGATCCAGCAAGTAGCATCTTGACATTGTCCCACACAGCTTTGGCTTCAGTGTTGAAGTTGATAAGCTTGTAAATGTCTTTTGGAAGACCCTGAATCACTATGTTAGAGGCTCTAATGTCAGCATCATATCGCTTCTTCTCCTCATCATTGAGATCTTTGTAAGTGCGGGGTCTATCCAGTCCAAGAGTGACACTACCATCTTCACCCTCAGTGATGGTATCTCTAGTAGTCCCTGGTTGAAATGGTCCTTCATCAATGGATCGAAGAATGTTTTCACCATTCTCTTTACCCAAGCAGTATAGACGAATCCTTTGTGCCCATGATTCATAGTCTGTCCTATCTAACATAGGAGGACGAGTATCGGATCCTGCTGCTTGAATGTCATCAGAGGAACTACTGGCCATGATGTATGTTACTTACGAGATTTTACAACTTCTATGATTTAACCGAGAAATAGGTTCTTTCGCGGGATTTTATCAAATCAACTAAAGAAACCGTAAAGTAACCCCAAACCGCAAGAGATCAAACCGCAGAGGGTCAAACCGCAACTGATCAAACCGCAACTGAACAAACCGCAGGAAATCAAACCGCAAGTATCCAAACCGCAGAATATCAAACCGCAGTTAAGCAAACCGCAATAGGTCAAACCGCAACTTGTCAAACCGCAATAGGTCAAACCGCAACTTGTCAAACCGCAACTATTCAAACAGCAACTATTCAAACCGCAACTATTCAAACCGCAATAGTTCAAACCGCAGAATATCAAGCCGCAGTTATCAAACCGCAAACTGCTCAAACCGCAAACTGGTCAAACCGCAACTTGTCAAACCGCAGGTATCAAACCGCAAACTGCTCAAACCGCAAGTTGTCAAACCGCAATCGAATGAGACAGAAATGTCACTTTCTGTACTTTTTTCTTTTATACCACAAACAGCAAAACGTCAAACCGCAGCTACCAAACCGTAGATAAGAACACCAATGCAACCTCAAACCGCAACTAAGAACATATCACAAATACACTCACGAATCCACAAAAAACACACTCAAATGCACGATTTAAGCCACGAAACTACAAACTAAGGTAGATATGACGACTCTAAACAAGAAAGTACAAACAACAAATGTTTCTAACGACTACAAAACGCCAACGAGTGTAAAAGGCATAAATACCATTTGAACCATACAAAAACTCATAAACTAGCCTAGAAATCCAAGAACAAGCTATCCCAAGAGTGGAACCTTGGCTCTGATACCAATTGTAACATATTAAACACTATATCTAGGACATAAAAAAAGATTATGGATCGAATGGTAAGTAGAAATTAGAGAGAGAAAGTGAGTTGGGTGTTTCTAGAGAGAGAAAGAGATGAGAGAAAATCTTGTGTATTAGCTTGGAATAAATGAAAGCACCAACCCTCTCCACATGTGGAGAGGGGTATTTATAGTCCTTACAAATAAATAAGAAAAACGCCCCGTATGGGCTGTAGATCAGGCATACAGTGGGTAAGAGACCCGTCCTTCCTCCACGGTGTTACTTAACTAAACTAAGGACTAACTACTATAACTATAACTACAAGCTAAATCTATGCTATTACATAATTGAGGTAACCGAGTCTTTAACTTAGGAATATTTGTATTCCTAACACAGGCAAAAGGGTTTTAGCAAAAGGCGGGGGTTTAGTTGGGGTTGTATTAACAAAAATAGGTATAGGGCTAAGGGTTGGGTTGAGTGGTGGTGATAGGCCAGTTTGGACTAGTATGTAGTGGTGGGCTAGGATAAGATTTCTAGTGGGTTTAGTATAATTGGATTGGTTTAGGTTTAATGGGTAATTAGGATTAAGGATTAGGATTAGTTTTATGAAAAATGTTTTGTTTTTTGTTTAAGTTTTGTAAAAAAAACGTTTTAGTGAAAGAAAAAGTTTGTATTTCTTTTTTTAATAATAATAATAATAATAATAATAATAATAATAATAATAATAATAATAATAATAATAATAATAATAATAATAATAATAATAATAATAATAATAATAATAATAATAATAGGAATTTTTAGAAACTTAAAAACTTTAGCGAAAATAAAAGGCTTGACAGAAAATTGTTTGTGATTTTATTTTGAAAATGTGTTTAGGTTTTGAAATTGATTTTGTGTTTCGATTGTGAAATTGGGTTTTGGGGTAAAAAGGGTATTTTGGAAATTTTGGTGTCTGGTTGAGGGTAATTTGGTAATTTTGGGTTTAGTTCAAGAGTAAGAGGGTAATTATGGGTTTTTATTCATTTTTCCAAGCTCACCCCCTTGTCACTTCCCGGGATTGACTTCGACTTTCTTTTCTTCAATAAATGCTTCAAATGGAGTCGAGTCGATCCGATAATGCTCCAGTTAGCTCCTTTTCCCATCCAAGCTCGGTTTCGTTCACTTTTGCCTTATTTTCAATCCTTTTGTACCTAAAACACATGAAAACACAAACCAAGGATATTTGCAATATTATATGGTCATTTTGGGTGTTTTTGGTCGTTTTTGTGTGTTTTTCGAGCCTTAAATGATGAGTAAAAAGCCACTCATCACTCTCTCACGTAAGAAGTTTTTGTTGTTTATATTTTGCAAAATAAAATTAAATAATCATGACAAGTTTTCTTACAGGTCTGAAATGCGTTTTAGTTAGTTTTTCTAGTATAAAAAAGGCGTATAAACTGTGAAAAACTATAAGGGGTTGAATAGTTTTTACTGTTTAAAAGTCCGTTTTAAGTAAATTTAGATTCGTTTGCTTGATGTGAAATGAAATCGATATGAAAGTAAGTGAATTCAATAATGAATAAGTAAATGCAATTAGGAATATGTAAATGTAAGAGAGTAATGAAAAGAGTAAACCAAAGACACAATGATTTATAGTGGTTCAGTACGAAGTTTCCTTCCTCACCCTATTCCACTCCCCGGTACCCAACTGGAGAGTTCGTAAACACTATATCAACAAGGTCCCTTTCGGCGGATAAAACCTTACAACTTCGATTAACTTCTTTACTGATACTAAGCTAGATATCAGGTCTTTGTCGAGGTAAGACCAACCTTTCTTCACAACGTATTTTAAGGCTTAAAATACTACCTGATCCCTCTAAGTTAATGTATGATGATGTCTAACAACTTTGGTGTATGATGGTGGTGTATAATGACACAAAAACAATATACAAAGTTAAATAACTATGTATAGATGCACACACTAACAACTACGACACTTAGATGCTTGATAATCTACTTGTGTTCTTCACTTGTACACAAAGTGGTAGATGATGGATCATTTGTAATGACTTATAGAAAAAGTGGAATGATCAAAGAGTATGTAATAAATGAATGCAAGAAAGAAATTTCTGCCCAAATTTTTGAATCCGACAGATCCATTGTAAAGGATATGTTCTTTAAATTAAGGGATCCGTGGGTTGCCAGGAGACAAAAATTTGTCTTTTGTGGTTAACGAAAAATCTTTCCAAAATATTTTCTAATCTTATTAAGATTATGCGTCTTAAAGGTTAGTCTTTCTTAACATAAAAAATGAAAGATTTTATATATTTGGTAAGATTTGGTTAGACTTATTTTCTAATATAGACTAAATTATTTTTTCGTTTCTGATTAATCCTTTGTCCAATTTGATTAATCATTTGTCCTAAATGACTAAGAGATGACTAGTTATTTAACCATGGTTTTATTAGGAAAGCATTTGTTTAATCATGTGTAAGTAAACTCATATGAATATTTAATGCTATGTGTATGAAATTGGTTTCTTTGATCATTCGACGAGCTTTATAATCTCATTATTCATACCTTAAGTGATTTTCGTCAACATGGAAATTTAGACTAATAACTTGAGTACGTAAATTTTTACGTCGTATATTTTATATTTGACACTATCAAAACATTGAGAGACCATAAAATAGATATAATATTTTTACGCGATATTTGTATTTGCAATATCTCCCTTTTTGATGATGCCAAATATAAACTCATATTTAGTAAAAGCCTTAATATACAAGTTTTTAGTTGTGAGTTTACGTCATTTCTCCTTCTTTTGGCCGAAACAAAAAGTTTAGAGTTGCGAAGCGGAATCAAGGTGATGATGCAAATGCTCCCCTTTGTTTGGGGCACCAAGGAATTAAGCTATCGAGACGTACTACAAAACCAAGTTAGTTTACAAGAACAAATATGACAACCATCACAATCACAACCATAATATGTAAACAACCACAATACACAAACGATGAGTAAAAGTCATAACCCTTTCTCGATTGTGGTGACAACACATATAGGAGAACATCAAATCGAAGTGGTGTTGGATGTAGGAGAACATCAAATTTGCCACTTCTAGAAGCATATGGATTTTTTTTTAATAATTTAGAGTCTGAAAAGCAAACTTCTTCAAGTCCCAATGATGATCGGGGAGAGCCATCTGCTAGCAGTGTTAGTAATGATTGTGATACATGTGATACTGCAGAGGAGCAGTCATTTATTCTTGATCAAATGCCAACATAGATAGGTGAAGAAAACTTCTCTGAAGGCACTATTCCCGATAACAACAATGTCCCTACTCATACTGATAACACTAGAGAGAGATCTAATCTTAAAAGGTCTTAAAGAAAATCTAAGTTGCCCACAAAATTGAATGATTTTATTCTTAATGATAAAGTAAAATATAGTTTAAATAAGTTTACTAGTCATACTCTTTTGTCTGTTCAAAACTGTGGTTTTGTGGCTAATGTTAATAAGTCTTTTGAACCAAATTCTAATGAAGAGGCTTCTCTTGATAAGAACTAGATTCAAGCCATGAATGATGAAATGCATGCCTTACATGAAAATAATATTTAGATTTTAACTGATTTTCCTCATGCTATAAAACCTATTGGATGTAAGTAGGTATATAAAATCAAGTATAAGTCTACAGGTGAAATTGATAGGTATAAGGCAAGAATTTTAGCAAAAAGGGTATAAGCAAAGTGAAGGAATTGACTATGAGGAAACTTTTAGTCATGTGGTTAAAATGGGTACTGTAAGATGTTTAATATGTCTTGCAGTGCAGAATGATTTGTTTCAGCTTGATGTAAACAATCCTTTTTTGTATGGAAATTTAAGCGAAGATGTCTATACGATACCTACACAATTTTTTTTTTCCAGACAAAAATGGAAAAAGAGTCTGTAAAGTTGTAAAGTCTTTGTATGGTTTAAACAAGCTCTTGGAAATTGGAACAATGAACTGTCTGAAGCCTTGGTTGAAACTGGATTTACACAAAGTGGTCATTATCATTCTTTGTATATCAAAGAATCTGGTAATGTGTTTGTTGCATTGCTGGTGTATGTGGACGATATTGTTGTCACAGGGAATGATGTTAAGAAATAGTCTGTTAAAACTTTTTTAAGTAGCAAGTTAATACCAAAGATCTTGGAGAACATAATTTTTTTGGGTATAGAGATTTTGAAGGCTAAAAGTGCTGGTTTATGTTTGTCAAAAAGAAAATATTGTTTGGAATTTGTTATATGATTTTGGTTTATCAGCTTGTAAGCATGTGTCTATACCCTTACTAGAAAATATTTTTTCAGCTCATAAAGAGTCTGCTGATGACAAATTTTCATAAAATATTACCGGTCATCAAAAATTAGTTTGATAATGATTTATTTGACTATTACAAGACCTGGTGTTGCATATTCCGTTCATTATCTTATTGAACATATGCATGCTCCATTGCAGTCACATATGTACATTGCTTTTAGCATTTTGAAGTATTTGAAAGGCGCACCAGGTTCTGGTGCTGAATATAAGAAATTTGGATAGAAAACTTTAAAAGTGTATGCAAATTCAGGTTGGGCAAAGTATCCTGTAACAAGAAGATCTGTTTCAAGATATTGTGTGTGTGTGTGCGCGTGGGTTTTGTTTTCTTTTTTTTAGTCTCATGAAAGAGTAAAAACAGGCTATTCTGTCTAAATCTTCTGCTGAAGCAGAAGCAGAGTACATGTCTATGGTTGTTGAATATTTTGAAAGACTTAAAGGTAACAAATCTTTTGTCAGCTGAGCTTTTGCAATAACAGTTCAACATTACAAATAGCTGCAAATCCTATTATGCATGAAAAATCAAAGCATTTTGATTACATGTTCATGTAATAAGAAAAAAGTTGCTTCTAGGCTTATTAAAAGTGTTAAAGTTGATTCTCAAAATCAAATTGCTAATATTCTTACTAAAGCTCTTGGTTTCCTCGACATAGCTTTTATGTTAATAAATTAACTCTTTTTAATATGTTTGCAGTATAAGTTTGAGGGGATGTTGAAAGGTTATATTTAAAAACTTATATTGCTTTTTTATTAAGTATGATGACTGGTTATGCTAATTTTACGAAGTATATTGCTGTGTCGTTCACTTTGGTGTTGTTTTTGAGTGTATTTGATATTTCAGGGACGAAATGGAAACTTGTGGCTATATAAGCATCACATCTTAGTTTCAAGGGTTCACAATTCATTCTCTTACACACACACAACTATTATTCTCACTGTCGCATTTAGTCTCATGTTCTTAATATTGTTTCTGGTTTACAACTTGTAATCGTTTGATTATTAAAGGTGTGGCGTGAGTTCTTGTACTATTATAGATGCATCCGTGTTAGGGACAATCTATTTTCTTTTGTATAGTTGGATCGAACTCATTGAGGATGATCGTTCGAGGACGATTCTTCTTGAGTTTGTAATGATAACTAAATGGGTGGTTGGTTGAATTATATCATTGGTGTCAATTTTGAGATTTACCAATACTTTTAGTAAGTGTTGATGGTTGGATATTTGACCCCTATCCGTGTTAGTAATATTGAATACTATATAACACTTTCCTTTTGAGTGTAGATTCACTTATCATCCATATTTTATCGAATCCAGAACTACATGTGTTACAAAATCAGCAATTCACTTAATCTATATACTAAGATCATGATTTTTCTCCGAACCAATTATCAAACACGACATAAATATCTTCCTTTACTAAAGTCTACACATCGCGCAAGACCGTCTAGGCACGTATGCTATCTTCACATGGACGCGTGACCATGATAAAGTATGATAAAGTATAGAAAAGTAAAGAAAATAAATTTGAGTGCGCACATATTAATTTCTAAGGGTGTGCACACAACGGAAAACAAGCAATCCCACTGGTTAGGTGAAGTGCTGATATCATGAATTGTTTGTAGTTGAGTTAGATGTGTCGGAGATGAAAGAACTATAATAAGAACTATATAGTTGATGTCTATGTTTTTTAAAGACGATAAAGAACAGAGATTTGAGACCGATTTAGGTGAAGTATGTATTGTTGAAAATGGTTACGACAAAGATAAGTGAGATAAAGAAATGAAATATGGTTTATGTTTTTGTTGTTCAAGAAGAGAGTAAATGTCACACCCTGAATTTACCTGATTGGCAGCGGAATTGAATACCTGGGTGTAACGTTCATGGCATCTCATACAAGGTTATATTGAACGACCTAAAGTGTCATTTTGAAAATACAACGTGTGATCATTAAAAACTTCAGAGTTTACAAAACATAGTTCCCAAAATGATGTTGCAAGTTTACCAAAATAAGTTCCAACAGGTCAAACGTTTACATAAGTGCATGAAATAAAAGTGAGACGCGTCGACTCCCGCGACTCCAAGTAGGTCCAATGCATGTCAACAAGAGCAAGTTAATTACCTGAAAATATATTGCTAAAACGGTCAACAATAATGTTGGTGAGTTCCATAGGTTTATAAAATGAAATGTTGTACGATAACCACAAGTATAATGTGCATGACCAAGTCACGTAAAAAAAATAGTACAATAGCATTAAGCTCATTACCCCGAAGCTTGACTGCATGAAATATGTGCCCCTCCAGAGTGTTCTGCCAGGCACTCTAATGAATATGTAAAATGAAATGCATCCGCTTGACTGTTGGTATAACCAACAAGGATGGACGCGTCACCCTCAATAGATCTATCCACTCACTCTCGCTTAAGCATAATTAACGGTCCATGATTGTATGGGGACTTAAGTATGGCAATGCGGTAACTTAAGCTATGTACAAGGAATTTGATACTTAGGCTCGTACGAAAATGGTGCAATATATTTTCCCCCGTGGGATTTGAAAACAATATAAAAATGTATACGGGGCTATGAAAACTCACCTGAAGTGATGGTATANGAACAATTGATACGATCACAAAAGGAAAGCGCACGAAAATCGAGGTACGGACGCTCTAACCGCAACCTAAATGATTCATATGTCTTAGATTTGAAAACAGGGTCGTGCATGCAAGTTCATATATTGTTACATCACTTGTACATGTTTGTTGTAATATTTATCGTCCAAAATGTAGTTGCGTCAATGTGATCTCTTATTAAGAAAATCACCCTCTTTAGAAATCGTAATTTGTTAATCTCATGACTAAGCCGTCTTGTTAATAAGTATTTTGAAAACCTCTAACGTGCTTAACAAGTATACATAATGTTCTACCACTTTTGTTTACGTCATTTTAGCCAAAATCTACTCTAAAGTGTCCAAAATTCACTTTAAAATGTTCCATCAGCTTTCTAATAGCCAAAATAATAAGCTGTCAAAAGTTATATGTCGTCGTAACTTTTTAGGCCATATCTTTCTTGTTGTAGCTCCGTTTCTTGAGTTTTATATATCCCCGGGTTCGTGTTTAAGTATACTAGCATATTTTCAGTGTCTCGGCTATTCAAGTTAACTTTTAACATCAGTTTTTACCACTCAAAAATTCCTAACATTTGGTCCGGAGTTGTAGTGCACAATATGGTGTTTCTTGGTTACGCGATTTAACTAAAAAGTTATGCGTAAAAAGTATTATTGTCAATTTCAAAGTAATAAATATGAGTTTAGTAAATAGTATTGATCGGGAAAATAGCGGGTTGTGATAGTCTGCCACCCTTAAAAGAATCTCGTCCCGAGATTCAGTTTATGTTGGTTGTCGAGGTGGTGTCAGCGAAGAGGTGTTTATACTGGTGTCGAATTTGGTCTTCTCGTTCCCAAGTGAACTCAGAACCTCTTCGAGAATTTCAGCGAACTTTGACGATAGAAATTTGACTTTGTTTCAATCTTTTTGACATCATGGTTCATGATTTCTACCGGTTCTTCCACAAAGTTAAGTTTGACATTTAATTGAATTTCTTCCAGCGGAATAACGAGTGATTCGTTAGATAAACATTTCTAGAAATAAGAAACATGAAATGTGTCGTGTGCACTATTGCGCTCTGGCGGGAACTCAAGTTTGTAAGCCACTTGGCCGACTCTAGCCAGGATCTTAAATGATGCAATTTATCACGAGTTCAGCTTTCTTTGTTTTCCGAATATTACGTCTTTTCATGGTAAAACGTTTAACATAACCATGCCTCTGACTTGAAATTCAGGGGGTTTACCCCTCGCATCACCGTAATCTTCTGTAGTTCATGTGTGGCCTATAACCTGTTGCCTTAGAATGCTGCTCCAAGCGCTGTCGCGTGCTAATGATCAATGTAAAATGAAACGAACAAAAAAGCATACTAATAGATAGGGGAAAAGATTTCGATGTAAATGATAGAAGTGGTAGTCTCAAAAAGTAGATTACAATACAAATGAAAGACCCAATGGAGAGTAATAAAGGAATCATGTTAAGGATAATGTTTTAGGAACAAGGAATACTAAAAGGAAAGGTTGCAAGCGAAAAGATCAATAACCAGAACCAAGAATAATAAAAAAACATTTGTTTTCATATGAGTCAAAAATGCTTGAAATAAATATTGGATATCTATATGAATAATAAAGCAACCTGCTTTAGTTAATGAAGATGAAAGGATCAAAGAATTACAACAACAGTAGTAAGTATAATTTGATGTCAAATCAAAAGAGTGCTTGAAAGAAAATTAGATATACGAATGAGAAAGCAAAACGCGATTAATTTATGCAAACGAAAGGATGAATGAATAACAATGGTGGATAAGTTAGATGTTAAGTTTATTCGTAATTCTATGAGCAAATATTGCTTGAAATAAAAGTTTGATATTGGTATGAATGAAAAGGAAAATGAGAGGGTTTGTAAGGAGAGACTGATGATTCAATTTAATACAACCAGGAGAATAATAGTTCTTCCCAATAATAAAGAGAAGGGATGTATAGCATCAACACAATAAAGCAAATAAATTAAGAGGACCAATGAGTCAACCAATAGCCCAAAGAAGCCAATACCGAAAGACAGAATTTCCAAATGGGGTCAAATAATAAACGAGACCGACAACAAGCATCACAATTTTTCAAATGAGAATGAAGAAGAATACTCAATAAATGAGAAGGACAATAAGCATTACGAATGCTAATTGAAAATATATGGGAAATCAATAAATGAGGAATGCAATAAGCATTATTAGGGTGAATTATGAGTAACAGCAATTGGGCAAGACAATGAGTGTTGCGTATGGTATCATACAATCAACGAAGAGTCAATGAGTACCACGAATGTTAATTGAAAATGAATGAGATCAATCAATAATTAAAATCAATGAATATCACAAATGTTGATTGAGTAAGACGGAATATCCGTACATAGCTTCTCGGTTGCACTCTAGTCGGGTGGGAGAAGTAGATGAAATAATGGCTTTCTTATTCGTCTTCCGAGAGGTTTTCTTTAAGCGAGTGGTCTTATGATTTGGGTTCAGTTTCCACAGCCTTGTCCTCGAACGACTTTGTTTCACTGTCGGCATCTATAAGTAGGTTTGCGACGTGAATCTTCAAAACCGCAAGAAGTGATAAGGACAGAGATGTTATAATGCCGCATTCTGAAAGTGGATGTTCCAATGTGGCACGTTACAATGTGATATGTTAAAGTCGCATTCTGATCTAGCTGGCATATTTCTTCACAGTGGTTCACGAGCCAACGTAGGTGCTTCAAGTGCATGATGTTACAAAAGCATGGGATGAGCATTCAAATTTGTCTCCACAGATGGTTAGTGAGGTACTCAAGGAAGAATTGGCTGGCTGTAATGAGTTTTATGTAAGACGATGTCATGTGCTGTTTTGAAAAAAAAATTAGAGTCCACTGTATCTCTCACAGTGTCTTGGAAAAGTTGTAAGGACTTTCAATATGTATGAACATGTATAATGGTTTAGTCACTTAGCGTGTGGATATCGTCTATCACAACGAGCTGATGGTGAAACAGAGGAGTGGGAGCGACTTCACCCTCCTTAATTAAAGGACTTTGTCTCGACATTGAATGTTGTCGGTGATGAGTCTGGTTGTGATGAGTCATCTGGTGATACTAATACGGTATTAAATGATAAAGTGTCCTCATCGTCGGAGTCTGAAGAAATGGTAATGGGGTGGGTATCTGAAGACATGACTCTGTGAAAATCCGATATAAAATGGAGGTAAATAACCCGGCATGAGTGTAAGTGTAACTATCTCGCATGAGATAGGTAAATGAAAGTAAGTAACCCATATAACGTACATATGAAACCGCATGCATAGTGAATATGCACTTAGAATGAAATGATGAAATGCTATGATGATGCGGTTATAGTCTAGGGTCCATGATACAACCTAGTTCGCTATAACCTTAGCTCTGATGCCAATCTGTCACACCCTGAATTTACCTGATTGGCAGCGGAATTGAATACCTGGGTGTAACGTTCATGGTATCTCATACAAGGTTATATTGAACGACCTAAAGTGTCGTTTTGAAAATACA
>LBNU01021093.1:246538-257201 GCA_014162995.1 Artemisia annua
GATATCATATGTCCTAGCGGGAGAAACTTTTCACGAAGTTTCAAAACCCAAAAGACTACTAGGAAGGTGTCCAACAAGTATCGAAGTGAAGACATTCTTAGGAATGAATATTTCCAAGGATGAAGAAGGAAGATCACAAGAATAAAGCACATCTTGTGCTAGTTGTTTGTTTCGTATTTTAATTTCATGCAATTTCTTTATTTTATGTTTTTATGTTTTTATGCATTTTATGTTTAAGTTAAGACTATCTATCTATCTATCTATCATGTTTGCTAGTTTTATTTTATATGGAATTAAGTTATGTTTTTAGTCTTAGTTTTAGAAGTAGATATGATGACCAATTTTTGGTAGACCATGTGTGTTTGGAATATATACATACAAAAGAAAAGTTTTTGAAGAAACAAAAGCTACTAGTTGCTTGTATCAAGTCAAGTGGTAGAGGAAGCTTTGAAAAATCAATTTCATAAAAAAACCCAATCCGAAACGGATGGATTCATAACTGATCCGATGGAATTGAATATATAAGCCCAAGTTTTCAAAAATCTCAAGAAACCCACACACACAATCCACCAAAATTGGGGTCATATAATTCAACCATAGGAAGTTGTTTGAGAGTTGCAGGAGTGATAATTGATCATCCATGGCATCAAATCAAGTAAGTAACATCATTAATTTCATTCAATTAGGTTTTAATTCGGATTATTGCAATTAGGTCACGAATTGGGTATTTTTGATTTAGTTCGAACTGAGATGTAATATTTTGGGGATAAGTGATTAGATGATAGTAGAATAGATTGCAAAAAGAATTAGATCAATTGATTAAGTCTTGAGGAAGAATTAATTGATTGAATTTTCGGATTGAATTGGGTAAAATTTTTGGAGCTAATTTGTTTGCAATTGATGAATCCCAGGTGTTACATGCTTGATAATTAGTGATGTTAGGCTATTGCATTGTTAATTAGAGCACTAATTGGAAGATTTTAGTAGATGGTGTTCTTGAGTGTCATAGGATTATTAGGTTGATGCATGGAGATGTTACGAATCGTTAATAGGAAAGTTCAGATGTTAGAAGCACTCTAAGATGGTCAATTAGAAGGAAGATTGGATTGAATGGAAATCGATAGGATTGAATTTGGAAAATGATTTGTTCACAGATCCTCCAACCGATTCGGTTGCGGGATGATACAGATCGGTTGGAGTGTGTCAAAAGAACCATCCGATCGGATGGAGCTCAATCCGATCAGATGGATGCTACGGTAACAAATTTTGACATTTTGCAAAGTTTTCTAGTTTCTAAATTGATTGGTATTAGTTCTTATACTCTTATATTAACATAATTTGAGTTTCTTTTCAGGAAATGCTGCAGGTTCGGGTCGTATTCGAAGAAACCCGATTGTTAACAAGTTTATGAAAAGAAACGAGAGAAAGAAGGTCAATTTCAGTTTAAAACCGGAGTCTAATGACAATGTCAAGTTCTCTCACGTGTAAAACAAAGATGAAAAGAATGCTTATAGGTAACGTCTTTCAAAACTCCAAATAAGAGATATTGCTAAGCCTAGATTGATTGATTGGGATTTGTTTGCGGATTATGAGTGTGAAGATCAGCTGAGAAACATGATGACTATGACTTATGTGTATCCCGGTGATGGGGATAGGTTTGAAGACTACTCATGGGAAAGAGCTTTTAGTATCCGAGAAGATGTTTACCGGGAATGGTGTTTAGAGTTCTTTTCTACCTTTTACTTTGATAGGAAAGTGGTTGATGTTCTTGGGGATGTTTGTATTTGGTTTAGGTTGTGTGGTCGCGAACACGCTTTCTCTTTGCCAAATTTTGCAGTTGCCCTAGGTTTGTATGAGCAGAATGAGGTTGATCATAGGTTGTTTGGGCCACATTTTGTGAGCTTGGCTAGAGATCATGATCAATACACGGGTATTGATGCTTATTGGAATAGAATTGGTGATCCATCTTGTTCTAGGAGGAATGCTTCTAAGATTAGGAACCCGTTGTTGAAGCTTTTGCAAAAGATGATTTCTTGGGGAGTGTTGCATAGGACCGGTAGTCAAGACAAATGCAGTCAACCGGACCTATGGGTGATGAAGTTACTTGAGGAAGATAAGAATGGGAATGCGGCATGGATTATTGCCGAATATCTTTCTAAGAGAGCCCCGGGGATCAAGGAAAAAAGTGATATTTGTGGAGGTCATTATGTGACCGTTTTGGCTAAGAATCTTGGGTATTATGGTGATAATGAGTTGAGGAAGTGTCAAGGGAAGATGGAGAGTGAGAAATGGGATGCTTTTAGTTTCGGAAAAGCATTGGATAGGAAGAATAGGAATTTGGGACCTTGGACCGAACCAAGTGTGGGGGCGCCATCGGGAGTTTCTATGGAGGCACCACCACAACCTCTAATGGGAAGTTTTCCGGGGTATGCACAAAGTGGTTTTGATTCGGGATGGAGTGATTGGAACCGAGAGTTGAACGCAATTGAGTGTAGGGAAGTTTGGAGAGATTCAATGATGATGAGGAATAATTACAACTATGATTATTCTATGCCGATGCTCCAACACTTGGCACAAGATGCCAATTATGAGGTACCTCCCTACAACCCACCAAATGTTCCACCATACCCGCTATCATACTCTCCTTATCCTGGTCCATATCCCTATCCTTATCCTGGTTATTCACCATTCCCTGAGCCATACCCTCCATACGGTAGACTTCCCGAGGTTGGTGGTTCAAGTTTCAATGTTGGTGGATCGAGCTTCAATCCTGGAGGTTCGAATTTTGATGTTGGTGGTTCGTCATCAAGAGTTGGAAAGAAGAAGCGTCGAGTGGAAGAAGATGATGAGAGTGAAGATGAAGAGGAGGATGATTTTGACCCGATAGTTCGATCGCCATATGACATGGACGATGATGATGATGACGAGTGATCATCATATTTGTTTGGTTTGTTTTAAAAACAATTATGTGTCAAATTATTTCTATTTCCACTTTCTTTAACTTTTTCTTTTAGGATTTATTACGTAACTTTGTTAACTCTTTATTTCATTTAAATATTTTTGAGTTTGTGTTTGTTTGGTTGTTTCGTATATTTTGCAGTTTTCTTGCAGGGGTTTTGTTACGGAAGCATATAGTTGATCAACGTTTGGAGTCGATAAACTCATTTGCTTTTTATGAGCAAATATGCATATTGCGTATTTAACTCCGGTATTTTCTAAATTTTTCCATTTCCTTTACTTTGAAGTCATTTTTATTACATTGAGGACAATGCAAAACTTAAGTGTGGGGGAGGGAGGAAAATAGAAAAATTGCATAATTTTTAAATTTTTAAATTTTCGTTTTTTTTAGAGTCGAGAACTTTAGTAACTAGAGGTAGTTCGCCCTTCATATTCTAGTTAAAATAAGATTGATTCAATAGTAAATAATAAGGATATTTTTGGAGCATAAATTAAGTTTTAAGAGCAATTCGTCTCGGAATTGATAACATTTGCTAGCACAATTTTATACCCTTATTACTTTAAATTGTGAGGATTAGTTTTTTTATGTGAATAGTATTTCTCATTCAATTTATATATTTCATTATGAGTGTGCCGGTGATTGTGTTGATTCTAGAACTTGTACTTGTTATGCATTACGGTTAAAATCATTTTCGAATGATGGTAATATATTCACATGATAAGAGGCAAACTTAGGATTTAAACCAAATGGCCATCCGTTTACAAAATAAATTTTTGCTAACCACATCGGTTAATTATCCCTCGTATTTAGAACCCATTTGTTAGCGTTTATCTTTAACGCTAGATACCCTTAGTTTCACCCTTTGAGCCATTCCTTTTCTTTTGTTACATCCAGAAAAATACAAAAAGATTTTACACTTTAAGCCTTAGCCTTAACCTTTGTCAAAGTCTAATTGGTGGGTTGCTAGTTGCTTGGTATGATGGATTGTTTTTGATGATAGTAGTTAGCCACACTTCGCCATTTGTATGTGTCATTCCGACAAAGACGGAGACTGCAGCTTCATATTTGTATTTTTTTTAGTGGTGTATGCTTAAGCAAAGTGTGGGGGGGTCATGTGATATGTGGTTGGAGGAGTCTTATTTAAAAAAAATAAAAATAAAAATAAAAAAATAATAAGTCATTGAAAAAATATATATATGATGACAATTATAGCCAATGAGCTATATTGTGGAGATGAAGGAAGTTATGAGATATGTTGTTAGCCAATGGGCTAAGTATGAAGAATATTGTTATGGTGAATCGATGTATCGAAATGTGAAAGAACGAAGAAGGTGTGATGATTGTAACTATAATCATTTTTCGGGTTTGTGATTGTTCGGTAACTAGCAACAATGGGACTTAGACTTGACAATGTTGTTAGCTAATGAACTAAGTATGAAGAATATTGTTATGGTGAATCGATGTATCGAAATGTGAAAGAACGAAGAAGGTGTGATGATTGTAACTATAATCATTTTTCGGGTTTGTGGTTGTTCGGTAACTAGCAACAATGGGACTTAGACTTGACATTATTTTCTTTTAAAACCAATTTTATAAATATTCCCATGCCTTATTCCTACCCGTACCGTATTACTTTATTCGTTGTTAGCTTTCGAGCATCCGGATATTGTAGTGGCATTGTGAGAATATCAAGTGCATAAATATTTTAGTGACCATCCGGTTTACTTTAGTGACCATCCGTTGTTTAGTTATTCAGAAATACGTGCCAGTGATCTATATGTTTTTGTATGAGATGTTTGAACATAAGCCTGGTATTAACCCATTCAGCCAACCCGAATAAAAGACCTCTTTGATGAATAATTTCATTGTTTTGATACTTGTACAAGCCTATGGTAAGAAACATAAATCATGACTGGGCCATGAGTGATTTATTAATCATGCCACATATTGAGTGATGAGTGAATTTCAAATTATCTTCGTGAAGTGCTTAGAATTGTTATCATGCTCTTTATTAACTTGTTTGTGTTCAAATAAGATATTTGCACTGTTGCCATTGAAATCACTTTTCTTTTGATTAAGACTTGCTCGAGGGCGAGCAAAACTCAAGTGTGGGGGATTTGATAACGCTCAAAGTTAACATGTTTTTAGTCGCGTTATTGTTTGTTTTACGCATGGAAATTGGTCATATTTGTATATATTTGTTACTTAATCGTGGAAAAGTGTTTATGCATGCAAATATAGCCAAAGACATGTAAAAGTGATGAAAAGAAGAAGAAATGAAGTGATCATGCACATTTGGAGAGTTTCGAGAAGATCAAGAAAGAAAGAAACCACGCATGGACGAAAGGATTTGATAAAAACAAGATTTCTACACATATTTATCAAGAAAATATCAAGTTTTAATGAATAAAGTCAAGCCACGAAGAAAGACAATGCATGCTACGTAAAACGACGAAGAAAATGCAAATAAACCTTTCCAGGCAGCATCCAACCGATCGGATGCAACCCGCATCCGATCCGGTTGGAATACACCCAAAATACTACCATCCGATCGGATGGAGAGAAACCGATCGGATGGATGAAGCTGCAGTTACATGTTTTGCATTTATTGGCGAATTTACTCCCCATAATCATGTGTGGCTGATCATTTCTGCTTAATAACTCAGAGGGGACGTTTTTACTTGAAGCATAAGTGTTATTATGCTATATAATGACAACTAGAGGTCTAGATTATATGTACCATCCAATATCTAGTATAGTATTACACCAAGTACTTACTAGACCATCTTATATTGCCTGAAAGTTTACTAAGTGTGGTAAAAACGTCCAGAAAGTGTTGAGTTAGAGTCTCAAGCCTTGGTTCAAGTTTGGAGTTGTTTACTTACGTTAGTGAGCAATTGGAGGAGTGTGGTTGCTAAAGTTCCACAAGTTTAATCATTGTAATTCTCAAGCTAGGTACACCTTGATACTTATAATGAACAATTGTTACTTTGAGTTTAATGAAAGTTTTCTTATTTACTTGTGTTTTAATATGATTGTTATGGAGTAATTTGTGATATACTTGTGTGTATGATGTGATTGGCTATGGAGTATTCTTTTCATTGAAAAGGTGATGCAAGAAAACATATATATTTTATGAGTTTGTTGGAATAACACCTAATCTTGCTTAATTTGTTGGTAAAAAC
Organism: Artemisia annua; assembly: GCA_014162995.1. NCBI lineage: Eukaryota > Viridiplantae > Streptophyta > Magnoliopsida > Asterales > Asteraceae > Artemisia > Artemisia annua. The sequence goes on from LBNU01021093.1 coordinate 252,683, forward strand.
ATTTTTTGAAAAAATAGGTCCGAAAGGAGTTTCAACTTGTTTTTATTCCAAAACATTAGTGCACGAATTAGTATGGGATATGATGCTTGACAACCATCTTATTTACTTATTAAAATGGAATTGAGAAGATTTCATCACGAGAAAAGGACCGAAAGGATTCGTAGGAATTCATAAGAAAAGAATTGATTTTCAAAACAACAATGTGTTAATAGAATTGTCATACTAATTTGATAAGGCCGAAAGGACTCAATTAGGTGATTGAATTCTTAGTGGTAGTTAAACATGACATACATCATAGATTGAATAACTACTCATCTTTAGTTGTGCATCATAACAAGTTTACACCAAACTTTATACTTAAATTTCCATGATACTCCTAATTACCAATCAAGGAATTACACACAAGTATATGCTTAGTTCTTATTGAGTTTCTTTTAAATTGAGATTTCTACAAATTTGGATTGACAACCCTTATTTTACAAACGTTTTTCTTATTACTTTAATCACCAAATCCCTTGGGACAACCTCGACTTACCCACCTTTACTATACCGGACGAGTATACTTGCTCGTATGTGTTAGATAGTTAATCGGATAAATCGTGTTTATAAATTTTAAAACTTGTACATATAATCGACACATCACTTATATTGCCAGACTTATACAATATTAAACTACATTATTGGATCCACCACATATGAACATGCATCTCCATGATCATTTACAAATCTATGAGAAAATATACGTGTGTCATCACTTGTTCCTTATGCATAATTTCATTTCATTTTCTCATAAATACCAATGCATATCCAATTTCATATGTACGGACTTCAAGTCCCAGTAACCATGTCTCATCACAAGAGACTTTAATCTTTCATTAGCTCCTTGCATCTTTACTTCTTTTGGCCATTCATTTATACATCTGCACTTCCTGCAGGTATGCTTCCATGATCCTCACCCTGACTATAGCGTTATCTTATCTATTTTCATAATCATTACCATGCCCATTATCATATACAATAGTACTATCGACGTCGATTTATTACTTTTTGATTCCACACTTTATTAGACATTTATTTATTGAGATCTCATGGATTCTTTTTCATTTACCCGAGATTTTTCAAGAACCTTTATGTCTAGTGTATCTTTACAAGACTATTATGGGGTCTTTATTACCTCGATTCGACCATCTTAATTTTCTTGCTCCATTTGATTTATTCATTCGAGGATTATTTGGAATCGATTAGTCTATCACGTTGCAGACGTGCCATAGACTTACTATCAATCATTGGTTTTAATGTTGGGACACACATTTTAATTGAAGCATTAGCAGCGTATGTATGATCAAGTCATTTTAATTAGGTCACAAAACTTGTCTAGCAACTAATAGATCAGGAATGTAAATTGTCCCTTGAACTTTAAGTTCATTTTCATTAGTGTGAGGATCAACATTTTTATATCATACATAATTCATTCCATATTTCTCGCTGCTTATTCTCCCCTGAATGAATTATCAATTTCAACATCCCAAATTTGTGTGCGTTGTGGTGGATTTACAATAAGAAATGTCACATAGTTACAAAATCTCACTTGGGAAATATGGTTTGTGACCAAAAACCATTCTAATGGGGAAGATTCATTATGAATTGTTGGCAAGAAGCGAATTCATATTTTATAACATGCCCCACAAACTAATACTTTTGTTCTCATAATTATTGGCTTTGCAATCAACTGAAGACGTTTTATAAATGTTTCAACAAAAGAAATTCGCGTATGAACATGGGATACTTTTATGTTCAACACTTATTCCAATAATCGCCCAACATATGGAAGTATTCACCACCAATTCCAAATATACAATCTGGAAAACCATGCTCGTATTTTATAAGCCGAGTCATTAATCACACTAACTTAAGTTGTGTCCTTGATGATCATTTTGACGATGCATCGATTTTATAAATCAAAATGATCCATACGGCACATGTATAGGCCTATATACATGCCCTTTATTTTTTTCCGAAATTTAAAGGAAGCAAGTCCTTGTTTGTATTTAATGGTGATAAGTAAATAATCAACTTCCACCGAGAAGAATAACAATTTATCTTGGAAGAAACACATCGTTCTTCTATATATTTCGCATCATCACTAAACCGGGGATGGTCGAACCGGTTTGCCAATCAATACAAGTTGCACAATCTTCTTTACATGTATACCATTATAAAACCTAATACACATCGTAGGAACATGCCTAAAAAAACTTAGATAAAGAAAACAAATATGCATATAGATAAAAACTATATTCAGTAATGATCAAATCGTATCATATGTGGCAAAATCAATATTACAAGTCATATTTAATAATCCCTAACTTGAACAGAAACATATAGGCTTTACCGTTCCATTAACGTTTGAATTTATTACTATCATAGCCAACAAATAACTTGAATACAACTGATTTATAAAACTTAGTAGACAAGACCATACACCTATCATCACACTAATAGGAAGCTATCTCGTGGCTACTGGAATAGGGCATGGCACCAGTTTATATATTACTACAACAGTTAATATCATTATTAAATCAAAATAATGCACATAAAAGATAAAAGTATGTAACTAAAGAAAATAAATACTCCGAAATAAACTGTTTCATAGCCAAGAATAGTAAGAATCCAAATAGAAAACCTAAGAAAACATCCAAAGAAAATTCCAAACCAAACATTCAAAGAAAATTCCTAACAAAACACTTAAAGAAAAATTATTCATGGCTTGACTCTACCAATTATTCTTCTGTAAGAAATTGATCATCAGCCTCCAAATAAGTGTCATCATCTATCAAAACAATCATGCAAAGGATAAATAACATTTAACTGATGCGCATAAAAAGAATGATTCGGAGCGAAGACATACTAGTGATAATCGAGACAATGCATGGTATGTCGATTGATTAATAATATTATTACAAGCAACTAGTGTCATAGAAAATAACCAGTAGCAATAATATTATTAAGAGTTGAAGACACATACCGTAGGAAATCAAAAATAATCAAAATTACGTACTTAAAAAAAACGTAATAGATATTATAGGCTTATAGCACTGATAAAGAGTACGTGACTTAACTTGGCCAAACAGGAAAAAGAAAATAATTAGCAGAGCGTGCTGATAACGTGTTGTAAACAAGATTGAAGGAATGAAAGTTTCTTCAATTGATCTATACATGGGTATATATAAGATAAACAGTAGAGTAAAAAACCTAATAGTTAACTGGGCTGTGGGCCTCTTATGGGCAATATGAACATCCACTAATAACCTAAAATGAGTAACCTTATTTAAAATGAGCGTATAAGTAATACTTCTAGATCCATCGAGGAGGGAGTAGTTTCCATTTTCATTTGCTTTCTGTGGTTGGTTATTTGCTTTGCATAAGGTACAGATATTCTTACCTTTTCTCAGTATGGGTTCTGATCTCATGACTTCGATCCTTTGAATTTGATTCGTTTGCTATGATATGATTCGTTTGATATTATCCTTTGATAGGATTCTGTTTGCTATCCATTCTGTTATGATGATTTGATTACTATCTCGCTGATATGAGATTCTGTTGATATGTTCTGATTGATATGCTATGATTACTTTGTTTATGGATAGCTCTGTTCTGATATGTATGATTCTTATGCCCGAGTTTTTAGTCTACTCATGGAGGTACCATGGGCGTGTCATTGAGGCACCAATGACATGACACTATCTGAGGCAGTGTGATTAGTAAACAAAAACAATATAGAGCCGATTATTACTAATTAAGTCGAAGTCCGGTTTTGGCTTGATTAGCCAATTAGTTGCTTCAAATTTTGCTATATGGCGTAGTCAGGTCATCTATTAGTTCAATTTGGTTTTATTATTATTATTATTATTATTATTATTATTATTATTATTATTATTATTATTATTATTATTATTTTTCTTTATTATTATTTTTTATTATTAACTATCACTTTTATTAAAAACTTATAGGATTTACAAGAAATTGGTGGGAAGCCGAGAAACCAACTGGGCCCCCACACCTCTAGCAGTAGCAAAACTAATCCTATTAAAAATATGAACCGCAGCTCGTGCTCCAATGTCTTGAGTCGTAGAGAATCGTCGAATACGCTTTAGTAGGGTTACTGCATCTTTCTCAAGCTCTCCAAAAGTAGAGAATGAAAAGGGGAGGAACCGATATCCGATATCCACGCATTTAGCCTCGTACTTGACACGTTTACGTTGTGCGGCTTCAATAACCACACGACCTGGCATAAAATCAATCATACCAGAATGCGTCAAAGGTGACGATCCCGTAAGATCAACACATACATCGAGCCCACCATCCCAAGAGTACAATAATATATCAGCTGGGCGTAACGATATGTCCCTATCTCCATAAAGCCCAATTATTATTATTATTATTATTATTATTATTATTATTATTATTATTATTATTATTATTATTATTATTATTATTATTATTATTATTATTATTATTA
>LBNU01021094.1:12333-24289 GCA_014162995.1 Artemisia annua
CTCTTTTTACTTAACTTTGAAAAGTAGCAAAATGTTCGAAAGAGATACGAAACCATTTATTCCCTTAAAGGCCCCGTTTTACCATTTTCTTAGTTCCTCCATTTATTACACTTATAACTTACAAACTTTTCACAACTTATTCGAGTGACGGTGTATCGACTTTCATTATCTTGCGATAATTATAAGGTTCATAGAGTAGAAACACAATTCATAGAATAGTGACCAAAAGGATAAAATTCGTCATCCTTGATTTTTCACGAGTTCCCAAACTAAGCTTATGAACGAGATCACCATTTATTTACAAGTTAGATGTCAATACTACTCATCGTAGTTACTTGTGTAAAAACCCCTTGTTCCCAAATCTTAGTGTATCTAGAATTTTTTAAATTAAGTTGAGAAATGAATTGCTTCATATATTCTCGTTCCAATATGAGTTAGTCCGATAAAGATACCAAGAATCCCAACGCTAAGTAGTTATCGATCTTTTCTTAAGAAGGTTTGCTCGAAAAATGAGGTCCACATCAAGGATATAGGATACATAAATACAAAGACTATGGAATTCATCAAAATAGACATAAGTTGGAGAGTACCTTCACGTGCACCTCATGCGCCCGATCTAGGATCATTCGCATGCACCTCACGTGCTACCAACTTTAGTCTTAACACTTAAGCTCATAATCCATAAATCTCAACATAAATCCTTATTCTTTCTTTTGATTTTTCACTCTTTTTTTTGACTTTTCTTGATACTTTTTTTTTCATTCATTTTTTCTTTTTCTTGCCTTAGTAACTTTTCAACTCCGAACCTTCACGGTTTCAATCCAAGACCTACCGCCAACTGCTAAGGTTAGAATGTAGGATCCAAGGTCCGATCTCAATCCGAAGTCTCAAAGTACCTTAGCTCTTATGAATACCGGGCTTTAAAGGGAAGCTCCGAAACCACATACGTACAACTCAATACCACGAAATACAATAAACTCGAAACAATGGCGTGTATCCTTGATGTGTACCCAATTTTTCAAGCAAAGATTCTCTTAAGAAGATAAAGAACTAAATTTCGTCAAAACCGAGACATCTTTAATTATTTTTACACAAGATATAGGGTGAAACAAGCTGATGGGAACAAAAGACCACAAGTACCTTCGATGAGCTTTAAAGAGAACCACTACTCCACGTATGGCATCTAACTTCTAAATAAACACTATCATTTCTCGCTCTTCGCCTTTTTAACAAATCTCAAATAATGAGATCCGCGAATACTTAGCCGAAAATCAAGCCACGCATATTTAAAGTCAAATACGGAAACTTGCAAATTCTAATAAAAGAATTCGCGTTTTATAGCTTCTAATGTAAAAGACTAGCGGAAGCTTTTAAGCTGCGCATGTATAAAGTTAAGTACGGGAACTTTGCAGATTCTAAAGGAAGAATTCGCGTTTTATAGCTCCTTGTGTACAAAACTAGCACAAGCTAATGTGATCATCATTGGTTAAAGGAACAAGCTAGGGCTCAACACGCCCGATCAAGTCAAAATATTATTCCTACTCTCACCAGCAAGAAAGTCAACACGGTGTCAAAACACTTATTATATTTTTGCATAATTTTCAACTTTTTCACATTTTTTCTTTTTCAAAATTATTCAAAATTTTTAATTTTTGATATTTTTGAGGAAAAACGAGGTTGCATGAGTAAACGACACAAATGAAAGTGCAAGTCAAATCAAATCGAAGATTGACCCCCCCAAACTAAAACGAAACATTGTCCTCAATGTTTGAAAAGGTAAGGGTAATCCTAACATAAGTCTAGGGCCGTGTATTAATTATGCCAAAGATTCGTTAGTCGATAAGATTTAGGATATAATATGGATTTCCAAAAGCATGAAGAATGAGACTCGAGTGGAGATGAGACAAACAACGAGCACGAGAGTCTTCATTAATCGGGAAATTCCTGGACAATCAACACAAATAACCACGAAACACATGATTGGAAAAGGTCGCCCCTCCTCACGTCACATTAGAGGTTAGAAAATAGAAAGAAGATAGAATGATAAGCATGGGGTGCCTCCTACGAAGCGCTTGTTTAGTAACGAGTCGTGTAGCTTAGACTCGCCCCGAATTTACTTATTCTTGGGGGAGCAAATGAGACGGACACCCGGCAAAAACAGAGATGCCGGGGTCAAAAACGGTATCTTCACTCCCGGTGGAGTGGAAAGATGGAGAAATGAGAGGATAAGTATAGAAAGGGTGAAACACACGGATGATAAAAGCATAAACATCATCAGAATCACGGGAGGGTTGGGTGGGTAAAATATCAAGCACCGGATCATCATGATCAAAAGTCTCGTCCACCACACCAAAGATAACATCATTCGTACCAAACTCAAAATCTACATCCGGTGGTTTCGCGGGCGGACGAGGAGATGGAAGATCAAAAAGAAATGAATCATCCTCGTCATTCTCAATACCCGGTGGTATCGAGTCATCCGTAGCAAGAAATAGATCGACATCCTCTAAAAGAGGGTCACGAGACGGATTATCGGAAATAGGTAAAGAATTAATCTCAAAATTAAAGCACTCGTAATCCGGAAAAGAGAAATCAGCATGAATAATGGGATTGCCACTACTCGTCTCTTCAAATCGAAAAATCTCAAGCTCGGGTAAAAAGTCACTATCCACAACGGGGATAGGAAATGAAGAGGTAATCATTGGATCAGAAGATGGAGTCGGATTTTTTAAAGCTTCGATCATTGAAATAAGAAGATAGATATTGGATAACTTTTCACGAAGTAACTCATCTTCGATCTCATCGTCATCAAAGTCAAAATCCTTCGTCTCTTCAAACTCATAATCGGAACGCGATTCCTCAACATCATCGATCTCTTCACAAGAGTCATCATCATTAGTAGTATACTCATTATGAGAATCGGAATAACTTTCAGCATCGTCATTATCAACGTGATCTTTTTCAATCGGAATATCATTCGTATCAACGAGAGGGTTCAAATGAATAGTGGTGTTTTCGTTTGGAACATCCTCATCCGGAAGCGTATCATCATCGGATTCATCAAAAACTTCATTACTCATTTGAGGGGGGAAAGATGACGAGTCTTCATTCAGTAACCTTTCAAGGAAAAGAATATCCCCCTCTGGATCAAAATAAGTATNATCGGAATAACTTTCAGCATCGTCATTATCAACGTGATCTTTTTCAATCGGAATATCATTCGTATCAACGAGAGGGTTCAAATGAATAGTGGTGTTTTCGTTTGGAACATCCTCATCCGGAAGCGTATCATCATCGGATTCATCAAAAACTTCATTACTCATTTGAGGGGGGAAAGATGACGAGTCTTCATTCAGTAACCTTTCAAGGAAAAGAATATCCCCCTCTGGATCAAAATAAGTATCATCGATATTAATCGGAAAAGAATCAGTATTAGCAAGAAAAGTATCGACCTCATCCAAAACGGAATCACTTCCCTCAAACGATGTGAGAGAAGGATGGGAAGAGTCGGGATTATCTTCGGATACATCAAGAAGAATATTTTGAACAACTTCACCATTAGAATTTTCCCCGGACTCACTTGGGATTGGGACGAGGTTCTTAACACTAGACTCATTGAATAAGTCAGATTCCGTTGCCGAAATAGTATTAAGAGGCTCATCCCCCATTGTTAGAGAGTCCTCGGGTTCTACGGGAGAAACAATAGAAGCTTTGTGAGGATTAAGAACAATCGTAATTTTCTCATCATCGTCGTCGGAATCATAGTAAATAAAAGATTTATAAGGATTAGACGCTCTCTCTTCAGCAAGTAATTCTGCAATAGACTTCTCGTGAGGATCGGAAGTATGAGTAACACGATTATCCGTAAACTTTTGTAGCATTGATTTCAGTTCCTCCATAACTTCATCCATCATTTGAAAATTCGACGAACTTTGAAAAGAATCACCATTGTAATATGGTACTTGCTCATACGAGTTTTGAAAAGGAAGATTAAAATCGTTTTGAGGATAATTATCAAAACTCGTGTCACAAGCGTAAGACGTTTCAGCACTTTGGACGTAACACATACAATTGACGAATCCACATTGGTTACAAAAGCATTGTCCACACGGTAATCCTTCGTCGGATGGATTTCCACAATTAAAACAAGCAAACGAATGTGGTGGTGGTGTCGGATAATAATCGGGAAGAAGGATTGATCTTTGAACATACTCGGGAGAGTTACAAAACCAACAAACGCCGTCATGAATATCACTACCACATTGTTCACACGTACACCAAACACAAGAACCTTGAAAGAACGGTTCTCCACACTTAAAACAAATCGGATCCATAAGAATTAAACATAAGAGGGTTTGAGAAGTAGAATCAAATTTGAGAGGATAAGAAGAATATTTTTGGTATTTTGTAAACAAAAGTCAAACATAAATCAAAAATCAAATCGAAAAAAGAAAATATTTTTGGGTTTTTAACAAAGAAAACTTAAAATCAAAATCTTTTTGTCTTTTTCTTTTTATATTTTTTTTCTTTTGTTCTTATTATCTATTTGTTAACCGTTACGTCAAATGAAACCTTTTCGCTTTATGGGCTAATCGGGTAACAATTGATTTCACGATTATCTTTTGTTGTGAAAGCTTATTTGGTTTACAACCGCCCTCCTTCAACGGAAGACCGAGGATGTTTATTATATTTTTGGAGTTTGTTGAATACTTGGTGACAAGTATTCCCTTTTTCTTTATTTATTTATTATTATTATTTATATTTTTTGTTTTTTCAAAAACGATAACTTCCCGGGAGAAGGTTCTTCAAATCACAAAACAACAAACGTAAACGTCAAATTCATTTCAAGCCTTCCCCGGCAGCGGCGCCATAATTGATGTGAGAATTTTGTGAAAATAATTCTCGGGTCGTGTCCCAACGAATGTTTGACGGCGATTTTGACGTAACGATTGTGCTCGTGTGAAGTGAATGGGAAAATATTTTGGATATTGTGAATTATACTACAAATGACATGAGTTTAATGATAAAAGCAAACTAATGATGCACTATGTACAAGCATGTAAAGAACGTAAATCAAATAATGCAAACGTAAACTAAAAATAACGTCTAATTAGCAAACTAAAACGCGAATTCTAAGCTAGACTAAACCTACGGGCTCAAATGAAATTTTTAAAACTTTAAAATGATAAAAGAAAATTTTAGGAAAAAGAAAAATATATTTTTGACTTTTTATTTATTTTATATGAAGTAAAAACTATTTTTGTATTTTGATTTAATAAAAGAAAACTAAACTAATTATAAAATGAAAAATTTATTCTACAAATATTTTCTAAAAATCTTTTTAAACTGAAAATGAAATTTAGAAATAAAATCATAAACTATTTTTTGTATTTTTGTGATTTAATTTGAAATTAAAAATGATTTTAAATTCTAAAAACCATTTAAAAATAAAAAGAAATAGTAAAACAAGTCAATTAATTCTGAAATTTTTACAGAAAATCTAAATCATTATTTGAAATATGAGAAAAATAAGAAAAGTGAAAATTAAGTTGGAAAAGTGCTTTTTGGCTTAAAAAGCAGTTTGAGAAAGTGCTTATTAATAAGCACTATTCACCAAACTTCCTAAAACTTATACAGAAAAATTCTAGAACTCAGAAAAGATCAAACAAACAAGATTCAGACTAAAATCAATGCCAGAACATCAAATTGACACAAGAGCAGTTTACAATAAGCACTTAAGATAAGCAAAACTAGTTTAGAATAAGCAAAAAGTTCTAAGATCATGCAGAAAACTTAAACATACTCAATTAAGCTTAGAACTACTCAAGGTACACAAAGAGACTCAGATTACAAGAACTTAAACTCAACTGCAGTTAACAAATTCAAATAGAAAAAATCAACTCTAAGCACCTTACTTTGCAGACCACATAAGCTGTACAAATAAGCACTAACCTAGAAACTAATGGGGGCAAAAGCTAAACAACCTAAGTGAGAGTCTAAAAACAAAATAAGCCCTATCACACTACACCAATTGAACACTGATTATGCCTAAGTTCAGATCCTAAAAAACAAAAGAGCCAACATAATGTGCAGAATGTTGACTTTAAATATGCACCTAAGGTTTGACCATTCTGAATTTTAAAAGCTTAAATCTAATCCTACATGTATATTGAGGTAATCTAATCATTAAAATCACAATCATAAACATAAAATGTGACAGATTATTCATTAACATAAAGATCAGAACATGTTTATGCATGCAGATTTGAGTCAATAGCTAATGTTGAATTTTGCTTATTGACCTATCCATTTTATGCTCTAATTGGCCTATTCTAGCCTTATGTGAACTAAGAGAACAATTACCATATCAAAATAACAACTAATTCATCATGAATCTAACTGATCCAAACACCCCTTACATGACAGATCACACTAACATTTTATGATTTAGGCTAACAACAATCCATCAATTGATCAAAATGAGTGTCAAATCAACAAAAGTGACCAATGGAACAGTAAACTTTAACATTTAACAACTATATCTCAGAATCATGAATCTATCTAAACTGATGCATAAATGAAACAGAAGCTATTTATGAAAAGAAATTATGATCAATCAGGCTAAAACACTAGCGAAATATCTGAAACATGATCAAATCAAACTGATGGAACAGTAACTATCATTCAAACAGATCTAAACAATCCTTAAGCTATCAGTAACACTGCAACTAAATGATTAAGGCTACAAATCACATAAACAGGGAACAACTGAATTACAAATCCACAATATAGCACAAATCAACAATTAATAACAGTAATGAACTACAAGAGAACACATCACAGATCATGAATTTAGTAGCAAGATATCACAGTTTCAACAAAACATGTATACAAATGAAGCAAACAAGCTGATAAGAGTCACTACATATGGAAATCTACTAAACACTTGAAAACTNCTTAGAACTACTCAAGGTACACAAAGAGACTCAGATTACAAGAACTTAAACTCAACTGCAGTTAACAAATTCAAATAGAAAAAATCAACTCTAAGCACCTTACTTTGCAGACCACATAAGCTGTACAAATAAGCACTAACCTAGAAACTAATGGGGGCAAAAGCTAAACAACCTAAGTGAGAGTCTAAAAACAAAATAAGCCCTATCACACTACACCAATTGAACACTGATTATGCCTAAGTTCAGATCCTAAAAAACAAAAGAGCCAACATAATGTGCAGAATGTTGACTTTAAATATGCACCTAAGGTTTGACCATTCTGAATTTTAAAAGCTTAAATCTAATCCTACATGTATATTGAGGTAATCTAATCATTAAAATCACAATCATAAACATAAAATGTGACAGATTATTCATTAACATAAAGATCAGAACATGTTTATGCATGCAGATTTGAGTCAATAGCTAATGTTGAATTTTGCTTATTGACCTATCCATTTTATGCTCTAATTGGCCTATTCTAGCCTTATGTGAACTAAGAGAACAATTACCATAACAAAATAACAACTAATTCATCATGAATCTAACTGATCCAAACACCCCTTACATGACAGATCACACTAACATTTTATGATTTAGGCTAACAACAATCCATCAATTGATCAAAATGAGTGTCAAATCAACAAAAGTGACCAATGGAACAGTAAACTTTAACATTTAACAACTATATCTCAGAATCATGAATCTATCTAAACTGATGCATAAATGAAACAGAAGCTATTTATGAAAAGAAATTATGATCAATCAGGCTAAAACACTAGCGAAATATCTGAAACATGATCAAATCAAACTGATGGAACAGTAACTATCATTCAAACAGATCTAAACAATCCTTAAGCTATCAGTAACACTGCAACTAAATGATTAAGGCTACAAATCACATAAACAGGGAACAACTGAATTACAAATCCACAATATAGCACAAATCAACAATTAATAACAGTAATGAACTACAAGAGAACACATCACAGATCATGAATTTAGTAGCAAGATATCACAGTTTCAACAAAACATGTATACAAATGAAGCAAACAAGCTGATAAGAGTCACTACATATGGAAATCTACTAAACACTTGAAAACTATAAAGTGAGACTTACGAAGTATGGGGATCCTAACTGTAATAGGATCATAATCTGAATTCTAGCCTATCTTTTGATAGGCTCATAACCACAACCTCAGCACCACCATGAACCACCATAACTACCATCACTACCATTAATCATCATCACTACCATCTCAGTACCATCACTACCATAAAATTTGAGAGAGTAAATTGCATTTGAAATATAAAGTGATCAATTATAAACTAAAAATCAAACTTTCATTAAAATGTAAACTGAGTACAAGCTTTTGAGTAAATGAAATACAATAAGTTTGAATGATTAAGCTAAAACTACACAATAACTACTCCTACTCCTAAAATGACTAACTATCTAACCAACTCCAGTGAGGAGTGAAGATCAGCTTATATAGCTCAGCTCAGGGAGCGTCTTTAGAAACCTCTAGAAATGGTATCCACCAAGAATATACTCCCTTAGATCCCTAGACACATCCTTCAACCAATCAGAGCCCTAGAATCCAACTTATGACGCGTCTTGGCCAATCAGCTGCTGCCACGTGTGATTCTCCTTGTCAGAGTGTGTCAGTGATTGGTGAATTGACTAGCATGCCCTTAATACGAGGATAATTCTAAGTGGGAATGGGTAATTGAAGCTGATTGTGATTTAGGGTTCATGTATAAGCTGGGGTTATTTGGGAAAAAGGGAATTGGGGAAAAAATAGGCGTGTTTGTTTTTTTATTTATTATTTTGGTTTTTGAACCGGGTTAAGTGGTTGGGTTATGGGTTGGTGATGTGTTTTAGTTTGGGCTTTTGGTTTATTGTGTGTGAGATTGGGCTGGGGTTGTGAGGATAAAAGGGTTTTGTTAATGGGTTTATTGTTTTGGACCAGATTTGGTTTATTGGAAAGGTTAGGATTTAGTATAAATTACTTTTAAGGTTCAAGGACTAGAGTTGTAACTTCTGATTTTCCAAGGACTGAATTTGTTAAATGATGATTTTCCGAGGTTGACTTCGACCATTAAAGCATATCTATGATGAATTTCTAAAAATTGCTTCCCCGGCTCCGGCTTTTGACACTCGTTCCAAATCCCGTGCTCGTGTTGTCGTTTTTGACTCGGTTTTGTCCAATTTTGCATTATCCATCCCTGCACATTCAAAAACACAAAAACAACATATCTTTGGCCTTTTTGTTAATTTTTGGTCGTTTTTGGTCTTAAAATGGTGAATAAAGGATATGTGATTTAACACATATCAAAATCCCCCAAACTAAGATATTGTCGTGTCCTCACGCAATGGGATTCAATCACGCTTTAGAGATAAATAATTTCATAGCTCTTTTTACTTAACTTTGAAAAGTAGCAAAATGTTCGAAAGAGATACGAAACTATTTATTCCCTTAAACGCCCCGTTATTCCATTTTCATTGTTCCTCCATTTATTACACTTATAACTTACGAACTTTTCACAACTTTATTCGGATGACGGTGTAGCGACCTTCATTATCTTTCAATAACTTTTAGGGTCTTTGAGTAGAAACACGATTCATAGAATAGTGACCATACGGATAAAATCCGTCATCCTTGATTTTTCACTAGTTCCCAAACTAAGCTTATAAACGAGATCATCGTTTACTTACAAATTAGATGCCAAAACTACTCATCGTAGTTACTTGTGTAAAAACCCCTAGCTCCCATATCTTAGTGTATCTAGAATTTTTTAAATTAAGGTGAGAAATGAATTGCTTCATATTTTCTCGTTCCAACATGGTTTAGTCCGATAAAGATACCAAGAATCCTAACGCTAAATAGTTATCGATCTTCTCTTAAGAAGGTTTGCTTCAAAGATGAGGTCCACATCAAGGATATTGGATACATACATAGACTTTGGAATTGATGCGAGGCGGAACAAGCGGTGAAGCTTAAGAACCTCGGGTCGTAGTCCCAACGAGGGTTGAACTGATCTTAGTTGTTCAAAACCGTGAGTTATGTGATGTGAATGGGTTTAAAGATATGTTTTGGGTTTAATTACTCTATTGATTTTAGGGGTCATGGTATAAGCTGGGGTTATTTGGAAAAGGGAAATTGGGGAAAAAAATGCACGTTTGTTTTTTTATTATTATTTTGGTCTTTGGACGTGTGTTTTGTTAGTTGGCGGGTTAAGTGGGAAAGGGTGTGGGTGAGGTTTATGATGGTTTTGTTTTGGGGTTTGTTATTTAATGGGTTTAGGATTAAAGTATTAAATATGATTTAAGGTTTAGGGATAGGTTCTTGCCAAATGAAACTCAAGGATTTTAACAAGGACTGAATTTGTCAAAATGATGATTTTCCAAGGGTTGACTTGGGAACTAATATTAACATTCTTTGGCGGATTCCTGAAGAATGCTTTCCCGGGCTCCAAGCTTTTATTCACTCTTCCATTTCGTTGCTCGTTTTGCCGGTTTCTTCTTGAGTTTTGTCATTTCACGTATTATCCGTTACCTTACACATTCATAAACACAAACAACAAATATCTTTGGCATTTGTTAGCTGTTTTCGGTGTCTTTTTGGTCTTTAAAATGGTGAATAACATGTATGTGATTTAAACACTTATCAGGGATGGGAACTGATGAGTGCCAAACAATCACTCATTTTTGTCAATTATGGAAACGCCAAACACTTTCAAAAAATGATGAAAGTATTCCAAGGATCGTTTTTTTATATGTCTCAAACGCAAATGGGTTTAAAACAAATGAAGACGGAGCAAAAGGTTTGCAGAATTGGCAGTTTTGTTTCCCAACTTTTTCAAGATTAGGCAAAAAACTTAGTCCCTTAATTCACTAATTGTTGGAGTTTTTCATTCAAGGTCCCTGACATATTCTAAATTGTCAAAAATGGTCCTTGAAGTCTTTGGGAAGAATTACAGAAAAGGTCCCTGAGTTAGGAAATTACAAAAAGGTGCCTTTTGGTTTCTCAAACGTGCAAAAATGGAAATTTTTTAGGTCCTTGTGGTTATTGGGTGTTTGGCAATACTGTCCTGTGAGCAATTTTGGATAATGCACATGTTCAGTCCCTCACAGTTTGGGGAAATTGCAAAATGGTTCATTGTTTACTAAATAACCAAAACGGACCCTCTTGTGGTATATCAACCCATCCAATCGCGAAAGTCCAAACGCACCCAGCAAAACAACCCCAAGCCCATGTAACCCAGAGCCCCAAAGCATCCCTTATAATAAATAAATCCTGACGTTTTATATCTGATTTTCCCCAAGCGTCAAAACCCTTTTCACCATCTTCTTCCCCCACCACGGTGGAACTATACATACACCCTCTATACCTTCCACCTCAACTCACTCACCAAATGTTTCCACCCATACTAACATTTCCAAAGGCATTAATTGCCCAGAAAATCCTCAAGAAACATATACCTACCAGGGACTTTTTTGGCGCCAAAATTCTTTGAGTGCCAAGATTGACAATCAATGCATCCATTGGTTGAAATTATTGCTGGAAAGGTAGTGGGGGCCTAACCTAGAGGTTCGCTAATAAAGAAAAGAAGGAGAGAAAGAAAAGGGAGTAGTTTTGTACTTCAGTATTTTTACAAAAGTGTTTCATGTTAATCTTTCTTTTTTAGCTGTAAAAGAACTTATGTTAGAGTGCAATTTCCAGTGTTTCAGTGTTAGTCAAGTTCACTTTGTAATCATCGAAATTCAGTTTCTTATATCTCAAGTTTATGCTTTTCACCAAATTCTCATGTTGATAATTCTTTGTTACAAATGTCACTGTCGTGTTTTGTTTGAGTTCATTTAACTTATCTATAGGTTCTTAAAGCTTTCAAGTCATTAAAGCAGGTTTAAGTTCAAGATATCCAAAAAATTGGAAATACAAGAGTTATTTTGTAAA
>LBNU01021094.1:24298-34953 GCA_014162995.1 Artemisia annua
CGCTACTAAACTTTATTAAAACTTAATGAAAAGATAAAACGTGCAGTAAAGAATTAAAATGAACGAGAAAAAAATAAAGTAAAAAGAATAAAAGAAAGAAATAAAGAAATAAAGATAACAGGTAATAAAGAAATGTAAAATAAATAGTGTAAAATCGTTTTGTCGGTTATTGATTTAAATGTAAATAAAAAGTGATAGTATGTTTAAGAAATGAAACAAGTAAAAGAATAAGACAAGTCAGTTTGCAGAGTTTGCTTTAGGATAAGACACGAATCAAATCACTCGAAAGAACGATGTGAGGAACAAAAGCATAGCTCGCTGTAAAAGAAATAAGACAAGAAGATTGACTAGGAACAAGGCACACGACTCAAAGACTTAACAAAAATTAAACCTGACAAAAGGACTTAATCTTAAACTCGCTAAAAGTTTAACCAACTCGTACCCTAAAAAATAAACTCGCATATGACAAAAAAATTAAAACTCGTAGGGGTTAGTACACTACTGCTACCATTGACTCATACTCGCTATCTACTCTTAAACTTACACTCGGCTAGCACCTAACAAAAACCAAACTCGCATCAGTCTAAAACCATACTCGCTAGCTAATAAAAAAATTTAAATCGCTAGGACTAGACAAAAAACAACTCGTTACCTTAGGTCAAAAAGGAACATATACTGCTACTAAGAAGACAATGATACTCGCTAGACATTAAAGACAATCAAACAGCTAGAGTTTGTTAAACCTCGTCAGGCCATTGACGAAATACAAAATCGCCTATGTAAAAATAAAACACACTCGCTACTAAACCCTAAGTAACTACTGGATCAAAAAAACTTATAACGACACTGAAATAATCACAAAAGGTAACAAACTTGTAAAAACTTCAATAAATAAAACTTAAGACATAAAATACAGCTATAGAAATACAGCAAATAAGCCACGCTTCTTTTGTCTAAGCCCTAACCATAAGCTTTTAATGAAACTACAACTGGACAAACCATGCAAAGGTGACAAGGCAAAAATTAATGAAAGCTTGTAAAGATTCAAGACCACCGACTTGTAAAGACTTAAACGATCAATAAAATGACAATAAGTAAATCAAAACGACAATGAAAAATTTAATGACATAACTTTAAATGGACAAGTAATAAATCTTTACCTCTTTTTCTTTAGTGTAAAAATAAAAAAATAAATGGAAAAGGAAGAAGAAAGCAAGGAGCATGGTATATTAAGGATGGCCATGGGTTAGAGGCTTCATGGGAAGCCAATAGGTGTGTTACTTGGACTTTGGTTTACTTTTCTAGGCTTGGAAGCACATTGTGAGCTCTTTATCAAATTTTTACTTTTCACTGTGGATGTGCTTATCACTGCTTATTTTTATGCTTTCTATGCTTATTTAGTGATATTATGTGGTATTGTTGCTAAACTTTGCCTGTTTGTACTTTGAATTCCTTATTAAGAATAATCTTTCTCTTAACTGCCAGTTTTAGTACAATTGTGATTTATAGGATATTGATGTTTAGAGTGTTGTTTTTGTGTTTAAAATAGCTTATTATACCACTGTAGGTAATCTGGAATCACTCTCATGATCTTTAACAACCACTTGCTTCATAATAACTGATCGCGGTTTACCAAGCGGTGAAGCAAGAACCACGGGTCGATGTCCCAACGAGGGTTGAAATTGATCAAGTTACTCGAGTCGTGAGTTATGTGAGATGAATGGTTAAAAGATGTGATTTTGTTTTGTTTAAACTACATAAGATTTGCGTAAAAGTTAAGTGAAATAAAGTTCAACTAGAAATGAAATAAGTTTAACTAAATTTGAAAACATGAAACTAATTAAAGTATAAAAGAAATGAAAGTTTAATCTAAAAACGAAAGAAAGAAATAAGAAAATGTTTTTGTTGTTTAAGAGAAAATTAAACTAAGTAAAAAGATTTAAAAGAAATTTCGGCAGAGTAACGGTGAGAAAGTGGTAAAAGAAAGCTCCACTCGATAAACGATGGAGTGTAATAAGCCTAGCTCGGCTTGATAAAATAACAAACGAAAACAAACTAACGAAAAGAGAACCAAACTCGCGAGCACGGGACCAAACTTGCAAGATAAGACTTTGCCAAGATGAACTCGCAAAGATATTGAATTTCTTACTCGCAATCCAAGTTGCTTACTCGCAACTTAAATCTTATTCGCTATTTTGTACCATACTCGCAAGATCAAAACCATATTCGCTATATTAAACATACTCGCAACTTTTCATGAAAATCCTATTCGCTACTATTGAAACTCATATTCGCTACATATAATCCTTACTCGCTACTTTACGTAAAATTGATATTCGCTAATTTGGAAAAAAGACCCTATTCGCTATTTTTATAAAAATGCTTATTCGCTATTACACTTAGAAATCCATACTCGCTATTTTTTATGAAAAATCATATTCGCAGAAACCCTAGACTCATATTCGCTATTTCAGAAAATACACTATTCGCTAAAACCTATTTTATAGAAAACATTACGTAAAATTTAGAGACTCATGCAAAAATAAAAAGAACGAATTTTTAACGCAAAATAAGCTTGAAGACTCAAAAGAAACTAATGTTTACTCATTAATAAGCACTCTAGAGGATTCAAAAGAAGCTTTTACAAGCTTTACGAGCTTTAATAAGCTCAAGTCCAATTCTAGGGCTTGTAACATGTAAACAACTTATAAGCAATAAGAAAGACAAATAAGCTAAAGAAAACTTTATGAAAACTTTTAAATAAGCTTAACAAAAACGTACAAAAGCTCTCACAAGCTACCAAAACCCAAATAAGCTCAACTCATGATCATAAGGCACGAAATAAGCTTTCATGCAAAGGTGGTGCAACTTTTGTGAGCTTATTTGAATCAAAGTAGAAGAAAGAAGCTTGAATAATAAGATGAAAAGCAATGAAGTAAAGGTAAATAAGCAATACAATAAGCAAGTAAAAAGCTTTAAGACTTAAAAGAAAATTTGCATTAAGAAAACATTACATGAAAACATTAAGAAATCTAAAAACTAAACATAAAACTAACCCCCTCAAAAATGAGGTTGAGGGTGGTATTTAAGGACTCCATGGGTGGGTTCCTTTTACATCAAGCCCCCTAAATTCTTATAAGTTCATGAAATGACACATAAACTTTCATTATACTAGCTAATAACTTCTAAAAAGTAAACTTAAGTCCTTGTAATCTTGAGGAAATGTGTTGACGAGTCTTCAAAAAGTCTTCAATGATATAAAAGTGATCACTTGCTCGAATTTGGGAAGCTTATATAAGATAATCATCTTTATTCTTCGATTAAGCATTTCTTTCATATTCTCAAGCCTTTAAGTAATGAAAACTTCGTCACGGGCTTTTCTTGAGTGAATATCAACTTTGACTCGGCTTCTTGACTCTTTTCCACATCTCGTGCTCTTTTCGGGCTTTTCTGTTGCATTTTGTGATGTTTTAGCAATATCCATACCTGCACAGTCATAAACACAAAAACACGATATCTTTGGCTTTTCGCGTTAGTTTTTGGTCTAAAATAGTCTAATAATGGTGAATAAAAGGTATGTGAATAAGCACATACCAAAATCCCCCAGACTAAGGTATTGCGTGTCCTCACGCAATGTAATCACATCACGCCTTAAGGGTAAATAATTTCAAAACCTCTCCTTACTAACTTTGAAAAGTAGCAAAACGTTCAAGAGAAATTCGAAATCATTTATTCCCTAAAACGCCCCGGCTTTCCGTTTTTGACTATGTACATCACATATTACACTATTTTAGCATATGACGGTGTGAATGACTTTCATTATCTTTTGATAACGATTAAGGGTCATAGAGCAAGAACACGATTCATAGAAAAGTGACCGATTGGATAAAATTCATCGTCCCTGATTTTTCACAAGTCCCAAACTAAGTGCAAAAACGAGATCACCGCTTACTTAGACGTTAGATACCAATACCACTCATGGAAGTTACTTGTGTGTGGTCACCTCCCGCTCCCAAATCTTAGTGCATCTAGAATTTTTTAATTGATTTGAGAAATGAATTGCTTCATATTTTCTCGTTTCAATATGATTTAGTCCGATAAAGATACCAAATTCAAACGCTAAGTAGTTATCGATCTTCCCTTAAGAAGGTTTGCAAGAGAAATGTGGTCCACATCAAGGATATTGGATACATACAAAGACTTTGGAATACATCATAAATAGACATAAGTTGGCGAGTACATTTCACGTGCACCTCATGCGTCCGATCTAGGATCGTAACATGCACCTCACGCGCGACCAACTTTAGTCTTAACACTAGAACTCATGATCCATAAATCTTCAACATACATCCTTATTCTTTCTTTTCTTTTTCTTTTTCTTTTCTTGATACTTTTTTTTTCACTTTTTTCTTTCTTTTTCTTGCCTTAGTAACTTCTCAACTCCGAACCTTCACGGTTTCAGTCCAAGACCTACCGCCAACTGCTAGGGTTGGAATCTAGGATCCAAGGTCCGATCTCAATCCGAAGTCTTAAAGCACCTTAGCTCATACATAACAACGGGCTTTTGGGTAGCTCCGAAACCACATGCGTACTACGCTTATTCAACGATATACAATACAACTCAATTGACGTGTATCCATGATGTGTACCCAATTTCCCAAGCAAAGATTCTCTTAAGAAGATAAAGAACTACTCATCGGCTAAACCTAACATCTTTAATTATTTTGCACATATATGGGGTGAAGCAATTTTGTGGGAACAAAAAGACATGAGTACCTTCGATGAGCTTTAAAGAGATCCAACTACTCTATGCTTAGCATCTAACTTCTAAAGAAACTCTATCATTTCACGTTCTCCGCAAATTTAAAATCTCAAATAATGAGATCCGCGAATGCTTAGCCGATAATCAAGCCACGCATATATAAAGTCAAGTACGGGAGCCGACAAAAGAGTAGCTCCTTGTGTACAAAACTAGCAAAAGCTTATGTGATCATCATTGGTTAAGGGAACATGCTAGGGCTCAACACGCCCGGATCAAGTCAAAATTTTTATTCCCACTCTTACCTAGTAGGAAAGTCAAACGCGGTGTCAAAACTTTTATTCTATTTTTGCATTTTTATATTTTCTCATTTTTTTTTTTTTTTTTTTGTGCTTTTTGCTTTGAAAATTTTCAAAATTTTTCAATTTTTTGGATTTTTGAGGAAAAACGGGGTTGCGTAAGTAAACGGCAAATATGAAAGTGCAAGGTCAATCAAATCGAAGATTCACCCCCCAGACTAAAGATAAACATTGTCCTCAATGTTTTCAAGGTAAGGGTGATCCTAATAATAAATCTAAGGCCATTTATAAAGTATGCCAAAGATACCATTAGTCGATTAGATTTGGATATAGGATTTCCATTCCAGCAGCAAGACATGGGACTCGAGTGGAGATGAGACGATCCACGAGCACGAGAGTCATCTTGAATTGGAGAAATCCTGCACATACACGAACAACAAAGCCAACAACAAGAGTGGAAGAGGTCGCCCTCCTCGCGTTACTTATTAGAAATTAAAAAAAAAACATAGATGGATAAGCATGGGGTGCCTCCCACGAAGCGCTTTGTTTTTGATCATCGAGTCACTTAGCTTGACTCTATCCCCGCATTTAGTTGTCCTTGGGGAATGTTTGGAGATCCGGGATTACCAAAGGTAAATCCCCTCCAAAGTAGTGCTTCAAACGATGACCGTTTACCTTAAAATGTTCCCCTTTTTGATTATTTTAGTTGTTTTGAGAAGCCCTTCTGGCCTAGTTCATGTGCATGTGCTTAATTTCCAAGTTTGAGCTTATCTATTATCTTAATTTTGATCATCATTTTTCCCTCATTCACTCCACTACACTGATTAATCAGTGTACTAAGGGGGTGTTCATAAGCACCTTTTGAGCTTATCTGTGGGCTTGAGCTTGTGTAATTGAGCTTTTTGGAAAGCTCTTGAACCAGGCTCTAAAGCTCCAAGCTTGTCTTGGTACTATAAGCTTATTTGATAAGCTGAAAATAAGCCTGCAGTTGGACTGTAGGCCTGTTTGGTTCTTGTTATATTTGGATTGCTTATTTGTTTTCTTTTTTTTATTCAGTGAAATTTATTGAGTGTGTTAGCTTATTATAAGTTCCCTGTGGTCACTTGAAGCTTAGAATTTACTTGGTAAGGTCTATAAGCTAATAAGCAAGCTTTTGCAAGCTTAAAACTCATTTTAAGTTTGAAAAAGCAAACTGTTAGCTTTATAAGCTTGGACCAAGCTTAATTTTGAGTTTCACAAAAGTTGTTTTCACAAAAGTTGCTCAATTTCAGTTGTTTAATAGTTTTGTAAAAAGAAAATCACAAAAATCATCACTTTTAATTTTAGTGATAGCTTCTATTTAATAAAATTTATCTTTTTAATTTATTTTCTATTTTTATTATTAAATACTTAGTAGTTTTTATATTTTTCCTAGGTTTCTGTTAGTCTTAAGTATTTTTAGAAAAATTTTCATAATTTTATCTTTTCATTTGGTAATTTTAGTAATTAAAAGTAGTTTAATTAGTTTTAATTGAAAAATCAAAAAGAAAATCATTTAGTGTTTAATTTTAATCTCTAGCATCTTTTTATATTTTTTCTAGCTTTTATTAATTATATAGGATTTTTAGAAAATAGTTTTTTTTCATTGTTACTGTTCATTTGCTATTTTTCTTAATTAATTTAGTTTAATTAGTTTTTAATTGATAATTAAGTAAATTAAATCTTAACTAGTTTATTTATAAAGTTTAGGAACTTTTTACAATTTTTTAGGGCTTCTATAATTGTTAAATAGTTTTAGAAAAAGTTTGGTAATTTTCTAAATTAGTTTAGTACTTATTTTAATTTAAATTATTTTAACTAGTAATTAGTAATTAATTAATAATAAATAATTAAAAAGTCTAAAAAATATTTTTCTTTTTCTTAAAATTTTCTTTTGCCTTTAGGATTATAAAAATATGTTTTTCATCACTTAGGTATTTATAGATTTTAATTTTCACTTTTATTTTCGTACGTAGACGTTTTAATTAAACGTAACGTACATTTTTAGATTTGTAAACGTTTCCAGATTTCCAGTAATCATTTGTAGTGTTTGTTCATCAATTTCATTTATAATTCTGTATTCTAAGTTCAATCAATTCCTTTCGCCAATCCTCGTTTCATAATCACTTGATCTCAAATCGTTTTAAACACAATTTCACGCTTCGTCGGGACATAACGACCCGGGAAGAACTCCTATACTCTCCTTGGTGCATTGTGCCTTTTCTAGTTTGATTTTTGTTGACCAAACCCTTGGTTGACTTTGGTTGACTGTTTAGACACAATCAAAATTTTGGTGCCGCTGCCGGGGAGGCGTGTCGCGTGTCTTAAACGTCTTGCAGTATCATGTTTTTGAAACACAACTTGTGTATATCGTCTATCCATTGTATATTTACCACATATCGTATTTTCATCTTTCAAAAACATAAAAAACACAAAAATATTTTCTCTTTGTTTCTAATATATATATAAGAAAAAGAAAAAAAAAGAATACTTGTCACCAAGTATTCAACAAAAATACCAAAAAATAATATACATCCTCCGTCTTCCGTTGAAGGAGGGCGGTTGTAAACCATTCCCAAATAACAACAACAGAAAAATAATTGTGAAATCAGTTGTTACCCGATTAGCTTTTAAAGCAAAAAGGTTTCGATTGGTGTAACGGTTAACAAAAAGAAAAGACAACAAAAGAAAAAGATAAATAAATAAAAAGATTTCATGTTTTCTCTACTCATTGGTTTTGTTTTTCTAGTGCATGCGCACTCGTTCTTCTAGGTCTACGAGCCCATTTCGTGAGCTTGTTAAAATACCTCGAAGATGACGTAGACGTTCTGCACTTCTATTGTCATGGCAGATCTTCCTATGAGTGAGCTTCTCCAAGCACCCATCGAGGGTTACGGAGACGCCATTGTTGTTCCAGCCATAGTGGCTGATAGTTTTGAGCTCAAGACCGGGTTACTGAATCTTGTGACCCAGAGTCAATTCTTTGGTTTTGAGCGGGACGATCCTCATGCTCATATTCGATGGTTTAACAAGATCACATCTACCATCAAATACAAGAATGTCCCATCTGAAGCAATCAAACTTCTTCTCTTTCCATTCTCCCTCGAGGGACAAGCCCGGATTTGGCTTGAAAAACAACCCCCTCGTTCTATCGAAACATGGGAGGATTTAGTCAAGAAATTTGTGAATGAATTCTATCCTCCTTCCAAGACCACGAGTCTTAAAAATGAGATCATCAAGTTCACTCAGAAATTTGATGAATCATTTAGTGAGTCGTGGGATCGTTTTAAGGAATTGCTTCGCAAGTGTCCTCACCATGGTTATTCCGAGTTGATGCAACTCGACACTTTCTACAATGGTGTGAGCCAAGCTGATCAGGATTCTCTTAATGCCTCCGCGGGAGGTAATTTCCTGAGTAAAACAACGAAAGAAGCTTTAGCGATCATCGAGAACAAATCTAAGGTCCGCACTACACGAAGCAAACCGGTTGTTTCACAAGTGAGTGTTGGTCCTTCTTCCTCATCGCCCGTGAGTCAATCTAGCACCGATGCTAAGATTGACAAACTCATGGAAGCCATTCAAGCTTTGGTTCTCTCTAACCAAAAGAAAGTCTCTTTTCCATAAACTTCTTCTCCTGCTGAAGTTAAAAAAGTGGAAGTCTGTGTTACATGTGGTGGCCCCCACGCATATTACAATTGTATGGCCACCGATGGTAACCCCTTTGAAGCTAATGTGATAGCTGGTCCTTCCAATCATGGAAGTAACCAATTTCGTCCGCCGATGGACCCGAACTATCGTCCCAACCACTACCCTGGACCTCCCGGTTTTAATCAAAATCAAAATGTTCAAAACCGTAACCAAAATTTCCAAAACCAAAACCGAATGAACCAAGGTTATCAAAACCAAGGTAATTTCAATCAAGGTCATGGTTACCACAATCAGAACCAAGGTTTCCAAAATCAAGGTTTCCAAAACCAAGGAAACTTTAACCGAAACCAAGGTCAGGGTCATTCCAACCAAGGGAATTTTCATGGACATAACCAAAATCAAGGAAATTTTTAGAACCAAGGTCCAAACAACCGAGGTCAAAATTTTCCTACTCAGACTCAAGCTATATTTCCTACCGGACCATCATCTGATGAGTTGTTGAAACAATTCATGAAATCCCAAGAGGAAATGAATCGGTTATTGGTCAGCCAGATTTCTGAGATCAAGAAGTCTTTAAATGATCGACCCTCGGGCTCAGGACAACTTCCGAGCAACACGATCGCTAACCCGAGGGGCGATGCTAAGGCGATCACAACCAGGAGTGGTGCTTCATATGATGAACCCGCGATTCCTACTACCTCTTCTTCCTCTCTTCCAAAGGTAGTGAAACGTGAACCTGAGGCGACAAAGGACAAAGTGCAATTTACAAGCCCACAAAGTACAGCACACGTCCATCCTCAGGTTGTCCCAAAAACAAAACCTAAGCCAGGAGTTGTCTTTGAACCTCCAATAACTCCGGCTGAGGACCCTAAATCCAAAACTTCTATTCCTTACCCATCACGCTTAAATGAACAAAAGCTTCGAGAAAAAGCAAGTCATCAAATGGATAAATTCTTTCAAATTTTCCAAGAATTACACTTTGACATAAGCTTCTCGGATGCTATCCTTCTGATGCCCAAGTTTGCATCCACACTCAAACACTTGTTGAGTAACAAGGAAAAACTGTTTGAAATGGCTAAAACTCCGCTTAACGAGAACTGCTCAGCCGTTTTGTTAAAGAAGCTTCCCGAAAAGCTTGGAGAACCTGGGAAATTTCTCTTACCTTGTGTATTTCCAGGGATGGTTGAATGCTTTGCCTTGGCCGATCTTGGCGCAAGCATTAACCTGATGCCTTATTCAGTGTGGAGAAGACTTTCTCTTCCGGAACTCACTCCTACGTGCATGACTTTAGAGCTGGCAGATCGTTCAATATCTCGTCCTCTTGGCATTGCTGAGGACGTATTCGTGAAAGTAGGAAAGTTCCAGTTTCCAGCTGACTTCGTGGTTGTAGATTTCGATGCTGACCCACGGGTTCCTCTAATTGTTGGACGAGGATTCCTGAGAACGGTTCGAGCCCTCATTGATGTATTCGAGCAAGAAATAACATTACGTGTGGGTAATGAAGCTATTACCTTTAACCTTGACCAAACTTCAAGGTACTCCTCAAATTATGACTCTGAATCGGTTAACCGAATAGATGTCATTGATGTTGCTTCAGAGGAGTACGCTCAAGAAGTTCTTGGTTACGTTCATAATTCTTCAGGTGGTGATTCCACTCCATCTTCTCATCCTATAATTTCCGACTCTTCCCCTTCTCTCACTCCGTTTGAGGGAAGCGATTTTCTTTTGGAAGAGGTCGAGGCTTTTCTCAAAAGTGATTCAGTTCCAGATGGAATTGATAACAATGAGATTGATCTGGAGGGAGATCTCCTTCTCCTCGAGAAATTGTTGAATCAAGACAATGCTCCTCCCCTCCCTCCCGTAGAACTTCATAACGAGGAAATCAAAGCTGTTGAGAAAACTGATGAATTTCCCGAGGTTGAACTCAAGGA
>LBNU01021094.1:43930-69691 GCA_014162995.1 Artemisia annua
CCTCCTCCAAAGCTGACATCATGTCCATCAAAGTATTCAAAATTGGATAGATAGGACTTGTTGCCATTCATGTGCCTTGAACATCCACTGTCTGTGTAGCCTTGATCTGATCTTTTTGTCCTTGGATGTTCCTGCACATAAAATAAAGGAGTTAGTTTCCTTTGGAGACCCAAGCCATGATTGACTTGGATCTGCCTCGTGTATCAATATAGTTAAATCTATCAAAGGTCATTGATACACCATTGGGATTGTTTGAAGTCCCAAATATCCCTCGTAAATCGTGAGAGGGTGGGTGAAAAATATCTCACCTCTTGAGCTCCCAGCCACACGATTAGAGCAAGTGGGGTACACATGTCAATCATCCACGAATGTGTGTAACCCTATATAAAGTGTAGCCCCCAGTTCACTGTGGCTAGCACAGTAAAAGAAAATCGTCATTGCTACCATTGTTAAACTTCCCAAACAGCAATCAAGAAATCAACAATCTCTAAGGTAATACGCTTCTATCGAATTCTAATCATGGTTCTTAGATTATCCGACTTTAAATCCGATATAACCAAGTTCACCTCGGATTATTATATCCCGCTCGCGTTGCACCCGGTAGTTCCGATGGCGATTGCATCCATAGCGGACTTCCCTGAAGGGAAAGTAGGGGTATACACATGCTTTTTTGAATTTGCTAATCAACGTGTGCCCATTTCTTTATTCTTGTGCGATGTTCTAAACTATTATCGCCTCCATATTTCCCAACTGCACTGCATAGGCGCAGCCAAAATAACAAACTTCAAAGTAAATTGTCGCTTGTTGGCGATTAACCCCACAATCTATCTGTTTCGCGCGTTTTATCACTCGTCGTGGTCAAATGGGTGGGTGTCTTTTTCCAAACGCGCAGGGCGACTACAATGTTATACTGAAAAGTTAGATGCGCTTAGGAATTGGAGGGAGACATTCTTCTGGGTTGATAAGACCTTGTTTCCATGGGATTTCGAGTTCTATACCCAAGGGTCTTTACCGAAGGATGAGCGCCCAACCCCCAGGACGTATAGCGAAGACGATGCGGAAACGATAAATGCCAATCGCATCCCGATCACCGCCTACCCAGAATAGTTTTTGGTGCATATGGGCATTAGTCGTAATTACTTCCAAGGTCCTGACGAAGTGCCAACCTTTCTGGACGAGGATAACCGGGGTGGTGCTTGTCCTTCCTTCTCCTTCGCTTATTAGTGTAAGTGCTCTTTCCGATTGTAGCTTATGTAACCCCCTTTGTGTTTGGTTGTTGTTTGTTGCGCTGAGATGGATCTATTCAGCGTGGTGCGCTTGGCGAGGCCCAAACAGGTGACCGTAGGGGTGCGCCCCTTAAGAGAAGGTGAGGCTCCAATATTGGAGGCAACTGCGGGACGCACAATGGAATTCGTACAGGGAGAGCCAGAGGAGGTCCCCCAGTAGTTTTATAGGCGACCCCAGTGCGCAATGTTCCAAATCCTAGGGTACCATCCCCAGATGTAGAGCTATCACGCACAGATTCGTCAGAAAGTGTGGGGATTACTAGGGCTTCAAGTGAGCCGGAGGAGACTAGGCAAGGGGTGAAGCGCAAGAAAGCTTCTGGTGGTGATGACGCAGGTACATCCAAGAGAAGGCGTCGTGTTATCCTTGGCGGGCGGTCGTCATCAGAGGAGAATGCATCATATACCGTTGCTGACAAGGATACAACTGAAACTCCTCCCACCGAGTAAGTAATGAGACTTGTGTCTTTTTTTTTTTTTTTTTTTTAAAAAGAAAACTTTAGTTCATATTCTGCGCTGATATTATAAAATAACCTTGAACCCTTGTCATTTGCGTGCAGTGTTGAAGCTGCTGGGGATGCTGTTGTGCGTGCTGGGAAATCGCCACCCAAGACGAGTCCCTTTCATATTGATGATCTTTCGCAGAAAAGCCAGGGGACTAAGCCGAGGGCATTTGAGGATGTGCCAATGGACCATCTTATAGAGGAGCTAGGTTTGGCCGCTGCGCACCAGGCCACATTAGTTGCATAGCTAAAAGCAAGGTATGCTGGTGAAGGTAGCAGTAGTGTGCAAAAAGATGAGGAAATTGCGCTACTGAAGGCGCAGTTGGTTGATGCTCGGGCTGAGGTAGAGTCAACAAGTTTGTATGCCAAGAAGCTTGCTGAGGAGAAGATGTCGTTACTTGCCCAAGTGAGCCAAGAGCGTGCTGGTTTGAAAGATTACAAGGCCACTTGTCTTTGGGTCTTGAGGTACATGGAGCATGGGAAGAACGAGCATTTCTCTAGGTTGGATGAGTTTCGCAAGGCTGTGGAGGGGTTGTTGGAGAAGCAAGAGGTTAAGCTGCGCAAGCTCAGTATTGAGTACGATGAAGAGCTATACCCGCACCTGGTGTCATCAGTTGCTGAGCGCAGGTGGCTTATCAGCCATGGCTTGCGTCTTGCTGCTTTGAGTACTCTGGAGTCTGAAGAGGTGAGAGACTCATTCGGGGACGTTGTTCAATGCGCGTTGGCGCGTGGCAAGGCGGAGGCTGTAGAGGAGCTGCATGAGAACAAGATGTTGACAGTGCCTGCCGCACAAGTACCAGGTAACAACAAGAATGCCTATGATGAGCTTGTCGCTGCTATGGAGAAGATGAAGCTGTTAGAGCTTCCTCACATTGCTCAACTGGAGCGCGACCAAGATTACCCCATAGGTGTTATTATGGAGGGGTTAACCCTGGCTAGGCACACAGCAGAGGGCGCTGAGCCACAACCTGATTATTTTCTAAAGCCTGATTTGTCACAGCTGCAAGTACCTATCTTTGCTCGTCCACGTGATATCCTAAATACTTTTGCTCTTGAGAAGGAAATCCCCCTGAAGGAATCCTTATAAGCCCATGCTATGAGACTTGCGAAGAAGGAGGGTGTGAAGGGTAAGGCCATCCTCTGTGGTATTGGTGCAGCACATATTCCAAGATCTGATGGAGTACCTGTTAGCGTGGC
This sequence comes from Artemisia annua, assembly GCA_014162995.1. Taxonomy (NCBI): domain Eukaryota; kingdom Viridiplantae; phylum Streptophyta; class Magnoliopsida; order Asterales; family Asteraceae; genus Artemisia; species Artemisia annua. Next base: position 46,914 of record LBNU01021094.1, read on the forward strand.
GACAGTGTCACCCAAGGATAGTGATCTGTTGAAGAAGCTTGAGGAAGCTGGGAGTGCTGCGTACCGGGTTGGCAGCTTAGAGCTTAGACGCTCCCATAGTATTTAGGTTGTTTGGCTTCGCGATGTTTTGTAATAGATTAACATTTTGTTGCTTATGTTCATGTTGAATCTATACTTTGTATGAACTCATAGTCCAAAATAAAATGTTATCTTGCGATTGTACGCATATTGTATTAAATGTGATTGCGGTTATGATGTTTGTACTTAGTTATCTGTCTCTGCATAAAAGACGTCTATCTTATGTCTAAGAATCAAACTGTTATATAAACGCACTTAAAAAAGATTACAGAAACATAATCGTGTGTGAAGTTCATAACTTAATGTATACGCGAATATATATGAAATTCGCAAGTGTATGGGTTGACATGCAGCGTACTGCGAATACCATATCAAAAATGTCTCAAGTCACTACTCCAAGACATGAGTTGATTCAAGGACAAGAAAGAAAAGTCAGAAAGTCTAACTTGAAAATTGATCTTGAGAAACTCCCGTGCCATCCAACTTGTCAAATCATTGTGGAAATTCTGAAGCATCATTTCATTCGACACATCCTCACAGACTCATGCTCAGTACCTGAAGTCTACTTGACACAGTTCTGGAATAATCTTGAAGTTAGCAGAGACAGCAAAACCATGGGAACTCGTATTGATCACAGAGATATTCAGTTTGATGTCATAACCCTCCGCTCAGTTCTTGGTTTACCCGCAGAAGGCACCAGAAACATCAAGAAGTTCACTCCATTACCTTCATTGTAAGAGATTATCAGATTACTTCGTGAACTTGGGTATGATGAATCAAAGAAGAAACTCACCAATCTATCCTCGATCGACAGAAAGTTCATACCACAACCGTGGCTCACCCTATACTCTATCCTCACCAACTGTGTAACTGGCAGAGCAACTGGGCACGAACACCCATCACTTGAACTCATGCAAATCTACTAGGGGGTTGTCAAAGTTAAACCTATTGACTATGCTCAATTAATTTGGGAAGACATGATTCTTCAATGTCGTCAATTTCATGAATCATCATCAACAACAATTCCCTTTGGTCGTTATACCAAGCTTCTCATTGGTCACTTCATGCACAAATATTCAGAGATTGATTCTAGACGGAGGATAAAGAACATACAATTGCTTTGGATCAAATGTATTCTCAAGCCAGAATTCAGAAAACCAACACCACGAATCAAGGGATGAGAATTCCTGACATACTCTTAANGACTATGCTCAATTAATTTGGGAAGACATGATTCTTCAATGTCGTCAATTTCATGAATCATCATCAACAACAATTCCCTTTGGTCGTTATACCAAGCTTCTCATTGGTCACTTCATGCACAAATATTCAGAGATTGATTCTAGACGGAGGATAAAGAACATACAATTGCTTTGGATCAAATGTATTCTCAAGCCAGAATTCAGAAAACCAACACCACGAATCAAGGGATGAGAATTCCTGACATACTCTTAACTGATGCTGTTCGTAATACCAAAGCATTTGAGATATATGATGATGCCCAAAGACACAACTCGGTCGGTTTAACCATGAAGAAAACCAAAACAGCAGCAAAGGATGTAGAAAAGGGCACGAAAGTTCCTAAGTTTAGATCAAAGAAAGTTACTCGTCAGCCAAAAAGAAATCTTACCATTCGTGATGAACCGGATGATGAGGAAACTGAGGAAGAAACCGTTAGACAAAAGATTCTTAAGATTAAAAAGGAAAAAGAAGCAAAGGGAAAGGGCAAAGAACCTCAGGAAGAAGCTGGAACTCCACCTATATCCGAATCTGAAGAAGAGGAACAACTGCAACAAACATTACAAGAAAGTAAACGTTCAGAAGAGGAAAGAATAGCCAAGCTAAAAAGGAAAGGTGAAGGGTCTGGCACTAAGGATGTCGAAACAGAGATTCAGTCATCTGAGGAAGAAGAAGAAGATAAGTCTGAGGAATCCGGTTCTCAAACACTCTCAGATACTGAACAAGAAAAGGATGATTCTGATAAGGAAGAAGTGTCCTCAAGTTCTGAAAGACAGTCTACTGATGATGAAGCACATGAAAGTGACAAAGGTAAGGATGATACAGAAGCTGTCAATGAGGAATCTGAAAAAGAAACGGAAAGCAGTGACGAAAGGGTAAAATAAATAAGTGATGAAGAAAAGAACACTGATGAAGAATCAAATAAAGAAGAAAGTGATAATGAAACCGGTAGTGATGATGATCAGAATGATGATCGAGAAACAGATGACACAAATGTTGATATCACCGGAGATTACGAGATTGTTCCTCTCATTACTCCAGTCAAACAATCTCAAGTAACTTCGACTCAGGATCAGCCTTCAAAGTCCCAACCAGTACACCCTCAGCAAACCCTAGAATCACAAACGTCCATTCATCCAAGTATATTGAAATCGCTGCAACAACAATTAAAGAATCTACAAGAGCAGGTTTCAGAACAAAATAAAGAGTTTGAACAATTCAAAGTATACAACATTGANGGAGATTACGAGATTGTTCCTCTCATTACTCCAGTCAAACAATCTCAAGTAACTTCGACTCAGGATCAGCCTTCAAAGTCCCAACCAGTACACCCTCAGCAAACCCTAGAATCACAAACGTCCATTCATCCAAGTATATTGAAATCGCTGCAACAACAATTAAAGAATCTACAAGAGCAGGTTTCAGAACAAAATAAAGAGTTTGAACAATTCAAAGTATACAACATTGACGCAGCTGTGGCTGACAGAGTTAAGGGTCGATTACCAGGAGAAGTTCAAAAATATGTTCGTGACAAACTCCCAGCAACCGTGGAACAATACGTTAAAGATAATTTTGAAGGGATTGTTGCACAAAAGTTTCAGACAACTCCGATAACCGTTCAGACTCTTCCATCTAAACCATCTGCTAGTGACCTCAAGGGAAAGCTGTTGGAAGCAATTGTGAATGATCCAGATGAGGAAGAACTGAGAAAGGCTTTGATCAAGTCAATGAAAAAGGCTGCTAAGAAGGATGAACCCTGCAAGCGCACTAAGCCCTCCAAGCGCCGCCATGACGATTCTGATCCAGACGATCATCCACAACCGCAAGATAAGCGTAAAAGAACGTCTGGCTCCACTTCTAGACCTCAAACAGCAGGGACCAGTACTCCAGCTACTGGTGAAATTCCAATGCAATCTACGGATGATGTTCAAATGGAAGCAACTGAGGAATTGAATATTCAAGGTTCCGAGTATGAAGTCCCACAAGATCTACCTGCCAACATCACTGAACCACCAAAGGAAGCACCATTTCCTCCAGCTCAAGAATGGATTGACCCTTCTGCTCCAACATACAACTGGTTCGATGAAATGGTTGATGCTCATCCGGATGTTCCTAAGTCAGATGTACCCATTGAAGGATCAATTGTCGGTTTCACAAAACGGATCAAGAAAATAATGAAGACCCAGAAACTTCAACTCTCACACTTAGTGAATATTCGAAAAGCAGGTTTCACGGAATTCAAGACATGTACTACAAGTGAACTTGAATTTGAATACAATGTTGATGAAGTCGCACGTGCACTGTCAGAGAATATTACGTGGGAAAAGAGGCCTTCGTGGTATAGAATTTACCCTGGAACTGATCCTGATGACTTTAAGTTTCAAGACTTCTCTCAACCTTTACCTCTAATTGGTCCTCCCAACCGTCCAAAGTTTCCTAAGGAGTATTTCTTCAACAATGATCTGAAATATCTCGTTTATGGCAACACCGATCCTGCACACCGTTATGATTTATCTCTTACCAAGTTCAAAGCCGCTTCATATCCTCTCAATGATCTTGAAGAACAAATGAGAGGTTTGTACTCAACATCGGTCTCCAAATATAATATCGAAGCAGCTTTGGGTACTCTTCACTGGCCGGAGATGCGCAGATGGTTCTACAAATGGAAGTTGACGTTCAAATCAAAAGACAAGGTTTTCTCAGAGCACCGCATTCTTGGGATCAAAGAAGTTCCTAAAACAGAAAGAAGATTTGGTTACAACTTTCTCGACAAAATTGTGGTCCGACGAAGTGATGACAAGTTGTATTCCTTCAGTGAAGCTGACTTTCACCGATTGAATCTAAACGACATTGAAGATATGTACTTACTTAAGGTTCAAGGCAAAATTCAGAATCTGCCCGACAGCCTTCAGTATGACATCATCAACTCACTTCTGATCTTTACACGCCAACTTATCATCCGAGCAAGAGTTGAAGACGCACAGTTAGGAGTCGAAAGCTATCAAACTTCTCTCAACTTCACTGCCCCACAATTGCAAATTCCAGGCATCCCAGACAGGAGACCTTACACGTTCAACAACAAACCATTTGGGGTCATATTTGCCAAATACAATGTCAACAAATTCATGAGATATGATGAGACTTATAAGTTTGGGGATCAGACACTTAAGTTCGTCAGAATAAAGCTGGATGAAAAGCTCAAGAAACACGACAAGGGGATTAATGTAGGCTGGACAAAGCATGATGTAAGGGAAGCTTTAAAGTTCATGGATAGGATTGACCATCGATTGAAGTTCAGAGATCATATTCGTAGATTGGAAAGCTTGGCTGGAGGAAGGGCACCGATTCTGTACATTCTCACTTATCGTCGTCCTGATCATCCTTTACTCGGATTGCTCCTTTTTGGTACAAAATTATCTATTTTTCATTATCATTTTCAATCATTTATTACTATGGTTTGTGCACACATAACAGTGTACAACCCGTTCCTGTAATGAAAGGACCCTGTGGTACGCATCAGTGCCTCAATCCAAAAAATAAGGAGCGAAAGCTTCTTACTTTTGAGTAGAATTAATCAAAATTTCAGTTTTTCATGATTCTGCTCAAAAGACAAGTATTTCACCTCAATAAGTCTTCACTTGTTGAGGGGGAGTACTTGAAAGATCTTTGTTCAAAAGTAAAAGTTCTCGTTGGATTCTCCCCATAAGACTCAAAAAGGCATATTTTAATCAAAAAATTTAACAAAAATAACATCTAGTATGCTATTTTTGAGGGGGAGAAATGAAAAAGTGATAAAAATAGGATGAAAAAAAAGTTGTATCTCGCATGAGCTCGACTCAGTTTTCACCCATGAATTGACGAATCAACAAATGTTAGTATTCGAAAGGATTTATCCAAGTAGAAAGTACCATTTCGAGAAGCTCTTATTAGATATTTACTTTGACGGGTCTAACTTCCTTTTAGGAATGTTAACAACTTCAAGTTAGTTATTAGGGCTAGTTATCACCTAAAAGCTGATAATGGATCCCTTTAACTAAGCAACGTAAACATGTCCCTCGGGTATATGTCTATTAAGAGTGGATCAATTCAAAAAGTACCAACTCCTACCGCATGTGCAAATTTCTGAAAACATTCACGAGCACATGTGAAGGGGGAGTCCTTCAAAAGAAAACCAAAACTCTCAAAGTGTTAACAAAACAAAGTTTTACATTCATAAACACTTTGAGAGATTTTCATACAAATGGTTTTATAGTTTTATGGCAATTATAGGATAGTCATGGTGATATAAGGTGACTAAGGTTAGGGAAAACCGTCCTATGATCCGCCAGAACCGGAGGGATCTACCCAAGGACATCACCAATAGTTAGAATTAAAAGTCCTTAGGTATGATATGAAAAAAGGAGATATGAATGAAAAGAGAAAGAAGGGGTTGAAGAATTAAAAAGAAAAGCAAAGAAAAGGGTGAAAAGAAATAGCCCTCCATAAGTTCAACCTTAGGACAGACACCGGGTTCAATTCATATGCTACTGGTTGTTGCTAAGGCAACGCCGATATTGAAGACAAAAACGTCATGGACCCAGTGACGCAATGCACCTAACCTTCTAAGCCACTCAAGTTCTCTCAAAAGAACTTGTTTCATTCTCACAGGGGACCCCGCATAATCTATCGACCGCTCATTACGAGCTATGTTGATATTGAAACATGAAACGCCTCCCCGGTCTCCGACGACCAAATGTGCACTTATTGAGTCTAGAGCCACGAGATACATCAAAGATCTCTTAGGAACACTTATTATTACACTGGTGATTCTACATCAATGGATGCCAGTTGTAAACTATCGAGTCCTACGCAGATCTTAGCAATCTGCCGAGAACGTTTATGAGGGGAATTACTTATGTATTTCTCAATGATTGAACAAAAATCCTGCCAGGGTCAACATCAAACAGCCCTGACAGCAGGTCACTTCGGTAACTTCTTGTGGGTTACGCTTAGCATGTAATCATGTAAATGTAAACAACCATATAACTATATCACCCAAATAAACATAAGACGACTACTCCATTATCTTAGTAACAAAATACATTTCATTCGACATAGATTTCATAAACTTCATAATGCAAATTATATTAAACTTAGAATTGTATCAAATGATTACAACGAATGACCAATTAGTTTCCACAGAGAAAACTCAACTCGACTCCTCTCATAGCCTCTGTCACAGTACTTGGATCACGAGTACACCTTTGATATGGTGAACTTGGTATGAGTTCACCAATACCAACTTAGTAACCTTGGACAAATTCTAGTGATACTTTCTCTTCTTGCTACTCTCTCTTCCTGACTCGTACTCTTCTTTATATAGGTCCACTTGACCTAATTTACCTCCAAAGCTTCGTTAATGAAGGCAAATGATCGGCCTCTCAATGAATGCAAGTATTAACTCTTCTTTTGTAACTGATAAGATAAGTGCGTCGTACTTCATAGAAAGTATGTCGTACTTCGTGTAGAATCAAACTCATTTACCCGCCAAGCAAGTACGCCGCACACAGTCCTAAAACCGGCGTACTTGGGTCTTTTGTAATGTATTTTCATTTCAAGTCCTTCCTTTTATTATTGTTGTTACTTTAACGTCCCTTTAAGCAATATTCCTAGTTCTTTCTCTCGATCAATCCTGCAACCAGATTAGTACCAAATCTACACAAATAACATAATAATCTTTATAATATTATAGATATATAATATATAATCGAGGGAATAAATATGTATAATTAGAGCGTTATCAAATCCCCCATACTTAACTATTGCTTGCCCTCAAGCACTCCTTCTTAAAATATTTTGTTTTTATCTCATCAAAGAATAATAAGCCAAGATAACGCGACTAAGCATCTCACGAAAGTGGAAGTATAATTCACTCACACTCATATAATGAAATAACGGGTGTAAGGAAATCACACTCATTTGCTCAGACATGTTCAATAAATTACCATGGGCTTGTACAAAAAACTAAACTTCACCGACATGGCGTAAGCACCAAATAAATTTATCAAAAGAGGTCTTTTATTCAGGTTATAATGTTAGGCTAAAGGTAATAATAAGGGTGTGGATTAGACATGGGCATATATATAGTGAAATTGTTTAAAAATAAAAAATATAAGTTAAAAGTCCACTTTTCCGTTATATTGATTTCTATTTGGCACATATTTCGCCAAACACTTTATTCACTTCATACAATTTTTTTTTCTTTTCTTTTCTTTTGTTTCCTTGGGAAATAATTGGTTTTCCCCATACTTATGTTAGACATACCATTTCAATCAAAATGAGAAGTTTGCAACCTTCATACTTCGTTCAAAATAGCATAATCCACAATTTATTCACTTTTCTTTTCTCTTGGAACTTCCAACTGGGTTCAGCTTAAGCTAAATTGCCTATATATTTTTTTTTCTTTTTATGGTTTAAGACAATGAATAGATTGCTCAGAGTGTTATGTTCCAGGGTATCTATCACTTAAAGATAAGTTCCTACTATAGTATTACTATATCGGTTATACGTATATACGCTATAGCAGTGAGTACTATATATATACTAGTCGTACTATTATATATTAGCCCCCGCCTATATCGTATTACTACCCTACTATAGTAGTATCAGCCAGTAGTCACATAGCTCACTATATGATGTATATATTCCGGTAGCCTTATGTATATATGTCACGCGCTAAGCTCACCGCGCTATATACCCAGCTATATTATCATATATACTATGTCAATATAGGTATAGTAGGCTATATCTAGTGTACTTGGATTGTTTATTGTTTTGCTTGCTTACCCCCGATACCAAGTTGCATGTCCCCCAAGTTTCCCATCACAAATGTTTTAAAATGCCAACAAAGGCATTTGTTACAGACCATAAGAAATGAAATTGTTTGGAATTGTCTTAAAAACATGATCAGTCATCTGAGTGCGCCGTACTTAAGCCTAAGTACGGCGGTGTTCCTGCTGCTGCTGTTGCTGTTCTTGGGTAGTGGTGGTGGTATGCTGCTGCTCTAATGCAGATGGTTGGTTAGAAGTAGACCCTGGTGGTGCATAGGTGCCAAGAGAGATGCCCTGCTAAGCTGCCAAACAATCAAACAAAGGTGAAAACCTTTTCCAATGATACTCATTCCATCTACCAAGCTCCTCCAAAGCAGCCTGCCTTCTCTCAACCTCCCCCAATCTCTGATAAATCTCCATCACAGTGGGCCTAGGGGTTCTAGGTGGCACCAACCTGCACACACCAGGTTGAGGGTCTTTAGCAATCAACTTCCCATCTTCACCAATCAACTCTCTAAGGGTGGTCTCATTCAGCTTTTTGTAGGGTGTGGGGAGTAGAGTAGCTAGACAAGTTGTCATCAGTCAATAACCTCATCCTTCTTGCAAACTTTGTTAAAAACTGTCCACAGATAATCTTGCTCCCATCCTGAGTTCCCTTGCCTTTTCTCTTCATCCACTTAGCTATCACCCAAGCCACATTGGCATAGCACTCACTATTCCTATCTTCAAACATACTCATCAACCAAAGCTCATGTTTCTGAATTTTGTCATACCCTGTAGTTCTTTGACACACATTATATGCAATCATTTTCTGCAATACCCTCAACACAGGGCTCCGGATACTGTTGCAAGCACTCTTTGACAACCTCAGCTCATCCTCAGAACTTATCCTGCACCAATACTCCTCTGCCTTAAAATCTCCTTCATCTCTCAGTCCCTTCTGAAAATATATCTTAAAATTTCTTCATCTAACTCCTCAGACCTGTACAACCCCAAAAATCTAGCAAACTCTACCAAACTCAGATGGTGTGCTCTTCCTCCTAACCTAAACTTAATGATTTTCTTTGTGCAGATATCTTCCTGGCTAACATCTTCATCCATTTGATAAGTAGAAAAGAACTCCTGACATAACTCCTTGTAAATCACCTCCTGAACATTGAATGCTCTCTTCCATGCCTCAGACACAAACACTTCTTCCTCTCCCCCAGCTTCAATCAACCTAATTTCTATCATCTCCTCAGCAACTTCTCCACAGCCATCTTATTCAAAAGTGCCCAATCAACAATACATGGGGAATAAATCTCCTTAGTCATTAACCTAGCCAACACAACATTGTACTTCTTCCTATTGTCCATGTTGCAGCCTCTCCATTGAAGATGTTCATGATTCACTCTCTCCAACAATAGCTCATCAACACTCACAGTTGTCCTCTTTCTTTTCCCCTTGAAGTAGAAGCAGATGCTTGTACATTTGTATCTGATTCCTGCACACATAACCATAGAAAAAAGTTCATTAGATGTTAGTGCAATAAAATATGGCCTAATCTCTCTCTAACTCCAAATTGCAAACTCTCTGTTTGATTATCAGACAAAAAGTGCGGCGTACTTGACTACAAGTACGACGTACTAGCTAGTTTAAAATAAGTAAGTACGGCGGTTCAGATCTGAAAACCGGCGCACATCTAGTTCTGGGCGCGAAATATTTTGATTTCAATGCAACATGCCAACAAAACTATATCTTAACTTATTTCCTCTATTTTCTTTCTACTAGAATCAACAAAATCCCTCAATAAGCAGTTCTATCTTATCATTCTCACTTAACGATCATGGCATCACTTCTTCATTTCATAATTATATCATCATCTATGTTTTAATCACTTCCTCTTAATCTCTCATATATCAAATAGGCATTTTCAGTTTTTCTCATTTTGCAAAATAGTGATCAAGGCCAAACCCTAACCCTAATATTGATTTAATCCTAAACGAAATTCTAACTAATGTAACAAGATAGTTCTAATGATTCTAATATCTAAGTAACTAACAAAATGATCAAAACAGAAAACTTAAAATATTATACGAAATTATTTAACCCTAGAATAATCTAAAAATTGAAATTGCAAGAAATTTAAACAAAAATGGATAAACATACCAAAGACATGATAATGTGGATTGGATTTTTGTTTTCTTCAAAGATTTTTGGAAATTTTGCTTGTGTAAGGTGCGGCGGTTCGCAAGTGTGTGTATAAAATTTGTGAATAATGAAAGATTTTTCAGATATATATATAGTCCCGCTCAGAAGTACGGCGTACTTGACTCCAAGTACGGCGTACTTCCTATGATTTTTCCAACAGTTAACAATTTCTACTAACATGCATATGTAAAAATGTTCAATCCACATATAATCACACTTCATAATATTCATTCATTCATCAAAACAATCCTTAACTTTCCAGGATTACAATGTTTTGGTACGTTTTATTCAAATCATGAAAAATAACGTAGACATAAAATAAAAAGAACTAAAACAAACTTAGAAGCGTATGTTGCCACTCCTATCCATCATTCATTGTTTTCAAGCCCGGAAATAACCAGGTGACATGATGTCACTCAGTTTGTACTCTCCTGATACTTTCCTTCCTGTTTTCTTTGTTTCATACCCTCTTTCAAATGTATTTCCAAATGGGTCCACAATTCTCACATTAACGTGCCACTTCCTATCTCCTTTAATTTTTGTGTTTCCTCCAGAGTAATTAGGTGTCCAGTCATTATGGGTTAATGAAACGGGTAATGCTCCAAGAAATCTTACCAACTTTTTCCAAACACATATATCACGAAACAGATTTAAGTAGTCTTGTGGTATGTGCTTATTCACATACCTTTTATTCACCATTTTCAGACTCTAAACGACCAAAAACTAACGTTAAACGCCAAAGATATCGTGTTTTTGTGTTTGTGATCGTGGAGGGAAGGATATTGCATAAACAACACCAAAATCAACCAAAAAGCCCTAAAACGAGCACGAGATGTGGAAAAGTGTCAAAAGCCAAGTCAAAGATGAAATCTGCTTAAGAAAAGCCCGTGACGACGTATTTATTTCTTAAAGGCTCAAGAAAATGAAAGAGACACTTAATCGAAGTTCAAAGATAATTATCACGATAGGCTTCCAAATTCGAGCAAGTGATCACTTTTACATCTTTGAAGACTTTNTAATGCTCCAAGAAATCTTACCAACTTTTTCCAAACACATATATCACGAAACAGATTTAAGTAGTCTTGTGGTATGTGCTTATTCACATACCTTTTATTCACCATTTTCAGACTCTAAACGACCAAAAACTAACGTTAAACGCCAAAGATATCGTGTTTTTGTGTTTGTGATCGTGGAGGGAAGGATATTGCATAAACAACACCAAAATCAACCAAAAAGCCCTAAAACGAGCACGAGATGTGGAAAAGTGTCAAAAGCCAAGTCAAAGATGAAATCTGCTTAAGAAAAGCCCGTGACGACGTATTTATTTCTTAAAGGCTCAAGAAAATGAAAGAGACACTTAATCGAAGTTCAAAGATAATTATCACGATAGGCTTCCAAATTCGAGCAAGTGATCACTTTTACATCTTTGAAGACTTTTAGAGAACACGTCAACACGAAGCCTCAAAGTCACAAGACGTTACATTTAGAAGTATTAGACGTTTATTAGTTTGATAATATAGTTTATGTGTCTTTTTCATGAGATGTAAAAGTCTAGGGGGCAAAATGCACACGAAGGCAAACTTGAACCCCTCCTAGCATGATAAATACCCCATGGGTGGCTTCATTTTGAAGCTAGTAGGTAGCTAGTAGGATTTAGTTTTAGTTTTAGTTTTTATTAAGTGTAAGTTTTATTTTGAATGCAAGTTTTAATTTTCATGTCTTAAACTTTTTATCTTTCTAGCTTATTTGTCTTCAATCTTAATCTTTCTTATTAATCTTTACATGTTTTAAGTTTAATCTTGTTATTGTCAATCTTTCATAAAAGCTTTTACAAATTTTCTCGCCACCTTTGCATGATTCTATAAGAAATAAAAAAATATGGGTTAGTGCTTATTTTTGAGTCGTTAGCTTTTTCATAAGCTTATTTAGCTTTTAAAACTAGTTTTACATAAAGTTGTTATTAGTTTTCATTTGATTTCAATCTTTTGTATACGTAAAATAAGTTCCAGTACGTAGTTTTAGGGTTTAGCGAGTTTGACAATTTTTTTTAAGTAGCGAGTATGGTTGTTTCATTTAGCGAGTATGGAATTTTTCTAGCGAGTATGGAGTCCCATGTCTAGCGAGTTTAATATATTTCTTGCGAGGATGAACTAAAAAAATTGCGAGTATGGGTCTGTGTCCAAGTTTAGCGAGTAAGCTAAGTTTATAGCGAGTATGATCATGGCTATAATTTTCTCTTGCGAGTATGGTTATTAGGTCAGCGAGTATCACACTTCTTTTTGCGAGTTTCCTTTTCATATAGCGAGTATCAATGTTTTCTAGCGAGTTTGGTTTTGTGTATTGCGAGTATGAACTTTATTCCAGCGAGTATGAGTATTTTCTTCGCGAGTATCAAGTTTGGTTAGCGAGTATGAGTCCAAATCTTTTGCAAGTTTGAGATTCATTTGAGTATTTTGCTAGTATCAGTCATTTAGCAAGTATCATTTTAATTTAGCAAGTCTTAGCTTTCTTTGAGTCGAGTTACATTTCTTTTATAAGTCGAGTTAGACTTTTCTTAACTTCATCGTTTAATCGAGTGAAGCTTTGTTTAGTTCATTTCTAAACGAAACTCTGCCGAATTTTTCTAAAATCATTACGTTTCTTTCTCTTAAGTTCAAAGTATTTTCGTTGTTAGATTTAAACTTCATTTACATTTCATGTTTTTAAAACTTAAACTTTTCTTTTAGTGTCTAGTTAATTTTTACTTTTCGTTTTTATTAAATCTTAAATACCAAAAACAATTTATTTTCTAAGTTCAAGTTTAATCTCTTTATCGCTTTATGTCATTTAAAATGAGTCTTGAGTAGTTTTAATCGTGTTTGCTTAGTGATTCGGGTTTGCGAGCTAAGTGTGGGCGTTAAAAGTTTGTGATTAATAATCGTTAAGATTATTTAGACTTGTGATTTTATTATTCGAAGAACAAAAGCCGGAGAACAATTAAATCACTCGTCTAGAATTATTAACTCTTCAAAAGATTAATTGACAACTAATCTCGAGAAAGGAAAATAATTCGTCACAAACCATTAGCTCACACTTAACAAACTTACTCACGTCGCTTTGCAAACATATTATTTTAAAATTCATTTACCGCTTTCATTACTTTTCGCACTTTAATTATCGCTTTCTTTAAGTCACTTTATTACATGTTTCTTTACTTGCTTACTTATTTTGTGTCACTTTATCGCTTTCCTTTACTTTAATTGCATTTTAATTGTCGTTGTAGTATAATCAAAACCAAAAATCATCTTTTAAACCCTATTCATCTCACATATCTCACGATCTTGAGTGACGAGATCAGTTCAACCCTCGTTGGGACTACGACTCGTGGTTTACAAGCTTGCTTGCTAGATTACGACAATCATCTTGCTGTGACAAAAGGTAATTTTTATAAATTAATTTAATAATAAATTTCTATTTATTATATTTAATTTGAGTATTATATGCATTTCTGCATGTTTCTGCATGTTTCAGTACATTCCTGAACATTTTCGGGAGCTTTCTTGCACACTGTAGCTTACAGTCATCACTGAAAAGGTCTATTTTTGTCAGTAAGCGTAAAATATTCCATTTCGGATAGTTACTGACAAGTTTCGTAATTTACTGAGAGCTTTCTCACATTTTTTCTGAAAAACAACGCCGCACGCGAACCGACACCACAGTTTTTATGGTAACAGTCAAATAAATATATTTTTGAGTCAGTAATGAAATTTTATTAAATTTCTGACAAGAACGTCGATAAAAACTTTATTTTACGTGTACGTGTCCAAAAACGTCAAACCGGGACGTTACGGTAACATTTAAGCTTAAACTGACACACGATACACCAACGAGGAGCAAGGTTTTCTTCCCCCCCCCCTTGGATACCCCAACCGGCCACCATATGCCTCCCCCACTAGAAGACAAAATTCCTTAGCCAAATCTCGTGTTTAAATCTTATAAGTATACATGTTTCCTTAAAAGGAAACACATACTTTCCTTTAGCTACCTAACTTACCAAGATCATTTTTCTCTTCTTCCTCTTTTCTTCTCTAAGCCGAAAATTCCATAAGCTCAAGATTCATAGATTTTTGTTGAAGTTCAAGTTAATTGGGTTATATATTCAAGTGTTTTGGGTTAATCGGAACGTGATTTGGGTAAATTTGAAGCAATTTGGGTTGTTCTTTGTTCCTCCTTGCCACGTAAAAATACACTCTTTGTAAGCTCTCATCAAAACTTTTCTAATCTTGTTCATATCATGTTCTTGTGATGTTTAATGGTGTTACAAAATGCTAAATGTATATGTTTTGCTAAAATGAAAAAGCTATGGTTTGTGTATGCATGCATGTTGCTCGACTACATTTAATGCTAGTATAGTCATTTGAGTATTTCTTGCTTGTGTGGTAAATCTTGTTGCTTGTGGTACTAGTTTGATGATACAAATGTAATTAGTGTTAATTACGCGAGTTTAAGACGAAATATACACTTATGTGTGTATATATATATATATAAATCGGCTATCATTAAATATATGAAATTATTGGGGTTTTNGTATTTCTTGCTTGTGTGGTAAATCTTGTTGCTTGTGGTACTAGTTTGATGATACAAATGTAATTAGTGTTAATTACGCGAGTTTAAGACGAAATATACACTTATGTGTGTATATATATATATATAAATCGGCTATCATTAAATATATGAAATTATTGGGGTTTTTAAAAACATAAAATTTTGGCTCAAGTGGTGAAATGGTGGAGATTATGCTTGAAAAATTATATTAGAACACTTATCGAATTAACCATAACTAATTGTATTTAACTAGCAAAAATACAATTTTTGGTGAAATAAACCTTTTTTGGTCGAACATGATATTTTTTGGTCGAACCATATGGGTTTTGACCACACTTGACTTTTTGAGATTAATAACTTAATTACAAGTGTTAAATACGTTTAATTATAATTCGTTACGTAATTATAAACACTAAAAAAGGATTTTGGGCCAAAGTTAATAATTTGGGCCCAAGAGTGTTTCAGTGACAGTTGGGCCGAGCCCAACAAGCATTTTCCCAACTTTGACTTTTTGACCAAAAATCGTTATCAGACGTATTAAATTATTTTTTGATATATATTACTATATATCGTAACTTATATTGGACTAAATTGTTTTAGGCTAATTTTTGGACTAACGGGCCCAATAGTGAAATCTCGGCCCAATAAACATTTCGGATGACGAAAATGAGTTTTGACATATATTTGAGCTTGCGACGATTATTTTCATATCGTAAAACAATTTATATCGATAAATATAGATACAATGACTAATATATATATATACTACGGACTAATTTTGCAAATATAGTTAACGAAACGGTTTATTTGAGGAAATTGCAACACTTGAGAAAAATGGAAACGTTGTATAAACGAATGGGTCATGCCCAAATTTTCTAAAAACTATAACACTTAGAGTATTTTACTAAAATACTTGCACTTATATAGTTTTCTAAATACAAAGTATTTATTTCAAATTCTTATAATTAAATTATATTATAAATAATAAATAATATTTATAATATAATATTCCTCCACTAACTCTATTATTATATTAACTTCTCAAAGCATATTTAATTAATTATAAACTTTAATTAATTAAATACATAATTACCATTATTATACTTAATATATATAGGGGAGGGTTAATGTGAGATCAAACTTAAAGTTGTAAAAATAAGATCAAGTCTAAACAACCACTAAAAACATTTTTAAATAACCAT
The DNA here is from genome assembly GCA_014162995.1 of Artemisia annua. Taxonomy (NCBI): domain Eukaryota; kingdom Viridiplantae; phylum Streptophyta; class Magnoliopsida; order Asterales; family Asteraceae; genus Artemisia; species Artemisia annua. The sequence continues at coordinate 63,016 of LBNU01021094.1, forward strand.
ATTAGCAATGATACACAAAAAATAAAATATTAATACGAATTAACATTTTTGCAAATAATAACCAACTGATACATGAGTTTAGATTAGTGATACATAACTGTAAATTTACATGTCGAATCAAAGTGTATCACCTTAACCTGATACACATCACATGTCGAATTAAAGTGTATCACCTTGGTTTCGTGAATTTTAAAATGAAAACATCGGAACTGTTAACATTTTTAGTTAATAATTAAAAAAATATAATTTATTTTTAACGAGAGTGTCACTTGTTAGATTTAGGTTCTGGATCTCATTTTTACAACTTTAAGTTTTGATCTTATTTTGATCTAGATTCTATATATAATATAGTAGTATATATAATAGTATATATATACTATATAATAATATATATACCGTATTATAACAACGAATACAACGCACGGATGTTCCGTCATACGTCTCTCAGCCATACACTTTCACCACGAGCCATCACCAAGAGCCTTTCTAATAAACTACTTTTGAAATATACGTACCACACAACAAGCAAGAAATACACGAGCACATGGTCACATATAAAAACCCTTTTCAAAAGAGTCAAGACACTTAAAACACGAACGTTGTACTAAGACTTACCATACTTACATAGCTCGCGTGTCGGAGCGGTTGCACTATAAACGTGTGGACTAGCAGATTTCTATCTTTAGGGTGAGTTTATAACCCCATTTTCTTATAAGTACTGTTTTATAAACCTTGGGGGTGAGAAACATGCAAATCAGTTTTCATGGACCTAAACTGAACTTGTTTTTACACACTTGTATGCGGAAAAACCTAAGTTTTCCTGAATCCCATTTTTGCCCACTATCAACAACCGTCAATTCCCGCTGGGAAACGCGTATGATATAAATAGATCTATTGGGGGTGACTCCTCCGTTCGGTTGGCCACACATTAGGCCAAAGCGGACTTATACCATGACGACCTTTGCCGAGTGACTGGGGATTAACACTCGCGGGCACCTTTATTGTACTTATGCCTTTAGCATATTTTTGTCTAGTTTCGGTTGGTTGAGCTTAGTGTTGCATGCGGTATTAGTGTGTGCTTGCTGATTATTGCTATGGTCCATATATGCTTATTTAATTTAAACCTATGAACTCACCAGCGTTGGCTGACTTTTAGCATGTTTTTCAGGTGCTTAAGTATTTTTATGTTGAAGGCAGGGCATGGCATTGGTCATAAGAATCCTAAGTGTTTTTACACAAGCGTAACTCTGAAACTTTGGGACAGTCATGTAACTGGGCCTTACTTTTATTAAAACTTGAACTTATGTATGACATTTGACTTTGATGATGTAATATATTTTAAAACGGATTTTTAATCCGTTCTCTATATCTTTGTGTTGTGGTTCCTATTTCGTAGCACCCAAAACATGTATGCTTCCGCGAATCCTTATTTTGGGGGTGTTACACTTGCTCACCAAGAGCACGATCCAAAGCATCTTCACACTCCAAATAACTAGGATAAACTGGTCCGTAAAATGGTTTCCCATTCTCACCTCTTTTTGGAGAATATTCATCTTCCTCCTCATCACTTTCACTTTCTTCTTCCTTCTTTTTCATAGGCACAATCTTGTAATGCCCCCAAACACACTTATCCTACTATGCCTCATGTCCATGATAGTTCCAAGAGTGTACATGAAACTTCTCCCAACAACCAATGGTACATCTCTATCAATTGGTACATCAAAGAGTAGAAAATTGGCAAGAATGGTGTTAGTACCAATTTGGCAAAGAACATTGAGCAAACGTCCCATTGTTTCCGCACTAGAGTGGTCTAGTAATTTGACCTTGTCAATCTTAGGACTTGCTTTTCCTCTTTCCAAAAGTTCATAGATGCGGTATGGCATCATGTTTATGTTGGATCCGGTGTCTACTAAAGCATTGTAAGTAAGCTTCCCTTCCAAACGAATAGGTAGAATGAAACAACCGGGATCTCTTCTTTCCTTCACAACTTTATGCTCCTTAACCACTTCCTTAGCTAATTCATGTTCCTTGTAACACCCCAACCCGAAAAGGGCTAAAGTATAACATTATGGGGTCAAGTCAGAACACAAGTGAAACGGAGATACAATACAAGTACAAAACTTACAAGGATTACAAGGAAACAAGACAAGATACAAGATACAAAAGGGCATCAACAAACATAAGCCCAAAACAAGACTACTTCTAAGCATCTCTAAGTCCAGCAAGTGTCTAATAGGGTGAAGTCTTCTAAATAAACTATTTGGCAATTATTATTTGAACGACAATACAAGTTGTTTGCGATTGCATTTTTGTTGAGTATGCATTCTAAAAAAGAATTTAATAATCTACTTTATGAAAACTACCCGTCGTCACAGGATCCGATGGATGTCTGCCGCCCAATATAGATTTTCGTTAAAAATCCTGATATTTTTAAATAAACTAGGTCCCGAATTTTTGTGTCAAATAAATACATGTCTTGTATAGTTATTTCACAGGATGTCAAAAGGAAATTGTAACACCCCAACCCGAAAAGGGCTAAAGTATTACATTATGGGGTCAAGTCAGAACACAAGTGAAACGGAGATACAATACAAGTACAAAACTCACAAGGATTACAAGGAAACAAGATAAGATACAAGATACAAAAGGGCATCAAAAACATAAGCCCAAAACAAGACTACTTCTAAGCATCTCTAAGTCCAGCAAGTGTCTAATAGGGTGAAGCCTTCTAAGCCCAAAACAAAGCCTTCGTCCAATAACTCATCTTCCTACTAAACCTGCCGCATGAGAAAAGAAATGCGGCTGAGCTTACAAAGCTCAGTGAACAGATATGAAGATAACAAGTAATGTAAAGTAACAAGAGAAGAGAATACAAGATGAATTTGTATATGCGATCACGAGGTTTATCAAGAGATTATCAAGGTATCATGGGGCTTGTGGTCTAGTGGTAGATGCTTAAGCAATTAAGCGTGCCCAAGTGAGAGTAGTACCGGGTTGGGTGACCGACCGGGAAGGCCTCACTTAGGGACCATAGCTCTAATGATATCAACCAGCTGCCTTAGAAGCCTGGGCCCAGCCATGTGATGTCTTAACCAAACAAAGGACGCGAGTTCGAATCCGTTCCGCAGCATGGCTGGGTATTGGGTGGAGGTATTTCACAGGCATCAAACCTTTGCTGGGTAGGGTTGATGGGTACCATTATGGTACACAGGGTTGAGGTGTCCCTGCCAATCTACACTTTTATCCAAAGAGATTATCAAGGTCAAGTAAAAAGAGTCATCCAAGTCAAGTATCCAGGTTTAATATCAAGAGATTTCCAAGGTTAAGTATAAAAGGGGTCAACCAGGTCAAGTATCAAAGTCAAGTACCGAGGTCAAGTATCAAGGTCAAGTATCAAGGTCAAGTATCAAGGTCGAGTATCAAGGTCAAGTATCATGGTCGAGTATCAAGGTCAAGTATCAAGGTCAAGTATCAAGGTCAAGTATCAAGGTTTAATATCTAGTACCAGTTTCAAGTGTCGTCAAGTATATAATCAAGAATTACCAAGTCTTCAATGTCAAGGTTACCAAGTTTCAAGGCTTCAGTATTTAACCCCCAGGCACAAGCAAGAATCAAGTCAAGTATCCCAAGATGGAGTGATCAACTCCCAAGCAGTGAGGGGTCGCATTGCACGCAAGCCCAATCACCAAGTAAATAATAACTGTAGTCCAAATCATAATCAAGATGGCCGTAGCCCAAGCAAGTATCAAGACAAGACAAGACTAGGATGCATCCATACGCCCCTGCTGGCCAATAACAATAATAATAATAATAATCATAGCAGCAGTCGATAACAAGAATCAGGGACGGCGTGGGACATCTCTCCAGCCACGCTAGAGTACATAGCATTGGTGCATCAATACTATGGTTGTGGCTACTCCACAACAAGTAGCTCCTGGGTAAAATACTGAAGGGGTCAAGTAGTCAAGGTCCAATATCAAATACAAGTGTCCAGCCAAGGTCAAGGTTCAAGTCAAGGTTCAATATTAAGTGTCAAGGTCAAAAGGTCAATATCAGGGATCAATATCAAGAGTTCAGTATCAAGAGGTCAACCAAGGATGTAGTATCCAATGAGTCAAGATGGTGAGGTCCAAGTCAAGGTTCCCATCCACAGGGTTCATTATTCCATTTTCCCCAAAGTCCCATAGTTCAAAATCAAAGGGTCATAATGAGAGTTTAAATCAAAGATCCATTTAGTAGGTTCCCATCATTTGTTTAGAAAAGTTCAATACAAGGCCATTTAGAAGATTAGTCTTGAGTGAAGTTATAAAATAATTTCTCCTTTAAATGTTTCCATGTCATAACTTTAAGAAAAGAGATTTCACCTCCCGTTATAATATCCCAAGAGTATCCAAGTCCCACCAAGGTTCAAGGTTAAGGTCACAAGGGTATCATGACAAGGTTATGTCAAGGTTCAAGAATTATAGCGTAAGTTTCAAGCAAGGTTCAATAATCAAGAGGGATATAACAAAGTTCAATAATCAAGAGAATATAACAAGGTTCAAGATATCAAGGGAAGAGGAAAGACAAGAATGTATGAGAAACCTGTAGATAGGTCAGAATATATGTACCTTAGTCCAAAAGCAAAAGCAAGATCAATAAATAACGAGATAAAAGGATCACTCCTGCTTCACCGAACCTAGAAGAGAACGGACACGAATCAAGAAGAGTCCGGTTCACGTAAGTTACCTCTTTTAGTTATCTTTCCATTTTTAGCAGCTTTCCAAAAATAGCAACTTTCCATTTTAGGTAACTTTTCATATTTAGTAACTTCCCACTTTAAGTAGTTTAAGCATTTTAGAAGACTTTCCATTTTTATTAAGTTTCCTTATTTAGAAGGTTTCCATAAATAGCAAGTTTCCATAAATAGCAGGTTTCCATAATTAGCAGATTTCCATATTGGGCAAGTTTCCGAATGTTAACATATTCTTGTAGGTTGGTATTATCATATTATCAAGTTCTCATGTTCATAAGTATCAAGAATCCCGTTTTGGAAAGGTTTTGTGAAATTAGGGTTTCATAGAATCACCGAACATGTTTTAGGGTTAAAAGCGTCAATTTCACAAGTTATGGAGTCACATATGATCACATACTCATATAATACATCAACTTAAGTCAAGGAAGTCAAATAAGCAATTATTACACTTTACACCCTCAAGTTTACAAAGTTTCCATTTTAATCCTTTAATTTCCCAATCTCCATATTTAAACCATTAACTATGATGATCAACACATAAGCCACATAACTTTCAAAATGCAATAAACATCCCCTTAACTATCTTTAGGTCGAAATACACATGACATGACCATATTTACATTTTTAGTCCTTCTGGTTTCACCATTTACAATTTAACCTTTCTTAATTATCAATTTAGCATATAAACCACATAATTAACCAAATCACCACATAAGCCCACCAAGTATCACAAAATTACCAATTAGGCCAAGCATGTACTCCATTTAGTCAACCCAACATTTAAGAACACACTCCATGTGGAACATGCATTAGGGCACCAAACCATCAAAATAACACATTAAACATATATGTGACACATGCATATAAAATGACTGGTTTTATAACAGAATTTAGCCCACTAAACGAATTTTTCAAACATATCAGAACCCCAAAATAAAAATCACAAAAATTCTCACAGAAGCACATATGTCTTGAGAGTCTACATGAATTTTCTCAGATTTTATTTTTAAGTGTAGCTCCATATGAAAAATCGTTTTCCCAGACCTACCCAGAAAATTTACTGCACAAACATGCAGAAAGTTTGCACTTAACATAACCATTTAAACACCTTGGAAAAATCCACAAAAATTCCAGAAGGTCAAACATAAACCAAATATAACTCCTGTAAAAGAAGAGCTTCTAATTCCTTCTGGTTTAGAGACGAAAAATCATAAAACACGACTGAAAATAATTTCTGCAATCACAGTTTTGGCATACCATCACATAAAATTCAAAAACACAACCAAATCAACCTCAATCACATCCAAACCAATTGGAACACTTAATTTGGACCTTAAACTGAGTTTACAAACAAAAATTATGAACTACCCATTTATCAAACTCATTTGATGATGCATACATATTCGGCTAACAATTTTGTCCCAAATCAACAACGCATAAACCCTAATTCCTTTACCCCTTTTAATCCAATAATTAACAAATTAATTATCTAATTCATATCATATCATCATTATAAATATGTTATCATCATCAAACACCAAAAATCATCAAGGTAATCAAAGTTTATCAATTCTCTCATAAAGATTATCATGGGTCGGTTATATGTATAGTGTCACACCCCGCAAAGGCGGAAATTCGAGGTGTAACGAAAATGGAATCGTCATAACACATGGTAATAACAATAGAGAATATACTAAGTGAACAAACAACCAAATGTCATGACGACTCCCGAACAAGTATGGAACTTGCGTCAATGATGAGTGCTCAAACACTCATCATTTTTGGTCTAATATAAACTGCAAAACATACAAAAACACTCAATAATGCATCAAAATAAGTGAAAATATTCCAGGATTGTGTTTTATGTGTTTTAGATGCAAAACGTTTAAAAACGTGTGAAAAACGTACAAAGTTTGCAATTTTGGCAGTTTCAGTCCCCCA